>SNQJ01S0046004.1:0-17269 GCA_010110895.2 Picea sitchensis
AGGAAAACTGACCCAATGCATGGTGTGGACATTGCTTGCAATTATCTGTTATTGTGTTCTCATGAATGAATGGATGAACTTCGTTATGAGTAGATGAAATTGTGAATGTTAGGATAAGTTTCAATTGTTTCTCTTCTGTGGAAGTAGTGCAAGGTGTGCACACAGAGCACAAGGAGTGCGTTAACGAGATCTGTTTCGATTCCAAAGCTTAGAAGAGATAACACGAAACTTCCATTCCCTTTGCAAGGAGTGAAAAGAGACTGGTGGAAGGTGTGCACAGTCATCTGCAAGAACCCAAAACCTTGCGTAAGATCTGGTGCAAGGAGTGCAGAGATCCGAGATTCGACTAAGTGTCGAAGGGACTTTGCAAGAAGTCAAAGAACCAAAAAAGGAGAACGCGAGGAGGGCGAGAGGAATTTCTCTTCGAGAAATCCTTTTGGATCTGAGCTATCGAAATCCATGAGCACAAGGAGTGCACGGGAAATCGAAGTCTTCACGAGACAAAGCTCAGGAGGAATAACACTTTTCATAACTGTTAACGAGATCCAAGAAACAGTCTCGCAGGACGGACAAAGGTCGAAGCCTTTGAATCCTTTGAAAATCTTCTAATTCTGAAGATAGTGTAAGTGCAAGGGGGGAAATATATCAAACGTTCGATCGGAATGCTAGAGGATCAGAACTTTCCATCAGGAGGGATGCGTGGCGAATGAGCAACGTTTCACTGACTCACACTTTGGAGAAGTCAAAAGGAAGAATGCTAAGAATTCACGAAGCCTGAATCTGCGACTTGATCTGAGTCATTGGATCCAAGAGAGATCTGGACCGTTGATTGTCCAGGAAGAGTTTCGACATTTCGAGGATCAAGAGAACAGAGGTGAAAAGTATTTTAGCCTCGTGACACGTGAAATCCCGATACGCGAAACCCTGACAAGATCTGAGGCGTCAGATCGTGGGGAAATCAGGACCGTCAGATTGGAGCTCTGAAATATCAGCATTTTGGGGATCGGAGGATCGAAGGTGATAAGTATTTTGACTTCGCGAAACACGAAGTCCCGAAGTCATCGTGACCGTCGGGTCGAAGGAGAAGATATGGACCGTAGATCTCGGGTCATTGCGATTTCGACTATCGAGTGAACATAGGTAACAACACTCCCGAAGTCGTGAAACGCGAAATCGCGACACGCCTCTCACTCAGGTGCTTGGTCGCTGCCAGTGGTCACAAGAGAGAAAGGGCTTAGCAGAGAAGAGCTAGCACACGTTTGGCGTTGAGGTTCAAACAACGCTCAGGAGAGAAGCCATGGGTCTCATACGACCTACGCATTTGGGGGAAGGACCTGTGTAAGTGGGTTTGGGGTCTAACAGAGACCCGAAGAGTTAATCAGACTCATTTTCTTGATCTATCCTATACCGAGAGGTCGCACAACCCTTAGGAAAGAAGGGGGGTCTGCATCAAGTGGTATCAGAGTTGATTTTCGTCTGTAGATTTCAGGCGAATGAGACAAAAAAACTCGAGGTTGTACTCTATGTGTGACAGACAATCAACACGATGCCACCAAGGAGACGAGTGGAGCCACCTTTGGCCAATCGAGTTGTAGAAAGGGAGATGCAAGAACTTTGTGCAAGATTAGAGGCGATGGAAGCAGCGCAGAGACGAGCATATGATGTTGGAGACGTCAGCGATGCAAGGAGCGAAGAAGCCGTGGGCGAGAATTTCGTTGAAGGAGCTGTAGGAGAGGATGTTGTCGAAGAACGCTTGCTGAGAGAAGTTTCCAGATTGGGAGGCAGCACCAAGATAGAGGTCCCAATGTATCAAGGCAATTTAGATGCCGAAGAGCTATTGGATTGGATAAGATCCATGGAAAAATATTTCGACTATGAAGACATCAATGAGGAAAGAAGGGTGAGACATGTTGTCACCAAACTAAAGGGACATGCAGCGCTGTGGTGGGATGAACTACAGGCTGAAAGGATAAGCAAAGGCAAGCAGAAGATAAAGAGATGGGACAAAATGGTAGCCAAGTTGAAGGCTAAGTTCATGCCCAAAGATTATTAGATAAATTTGTTCAGGAAAATGCAGAACCTGAGACAGAAAGAGATGACAGTTAAGGAGTACACAGAGGAGTTTTATAGGTTGAACATCAGAAATGGACAAAGAGAGAGATATGAATAAAAAGTTGCTAGATACATAAATGGCCTGAGGTATGAAATCCAGGATGAGCTCAGCATGATGTCAGTAAGGATAGTGGAGGATGCTTATCAATTTGCGCTGAAGGCAGAGGAGAAGTTGACCAGAAAACAAATCCAGCGAGGGAGAGGTAAAATCTCGGTCCCAAGCAAAAGCAAGGGAGCACATAAGTCTAAGGAAGAGATTGAGAAACCACACAGTCACTCGGAAAGAGGAGGAAGTTCCCGAGAAAGACAGGGTGGTGGAAGAAATTCTTCTAGAGGAGGAGGAAGAAGAGGAAGAGGAGAAGTAAGATGTTATGCCTATGGAAAGACATGACACATGTCTTGGGAGTGTCCCAAGAAGAATAAAGAAGGAGGATGTGAAGCTCACATTTCAGAAGCACGGAGAAGAGATGTTGAAGCAGAAGGAGAAGAGGATGGAAGATCCTTGATGTTGAGGAAAGTTCTCTTAAAACCAGAGGTAGAAGTTGAAAGGTCGGTGCAGAGGAACCGTCTCTTCAGAACATCTTGCAAGACTAAAGACAGAGTATGCAAGGTGATAATTGACAGTGGGATCACTGACAACTTAGTATCCACAGAGATGGTGGAGAAATTGGAGCTAGAGACAACTGCACAACCGAAGCCATACAAAGTCTCATGGCTGCAGAAAGGACACCAGGTAATTGTTACTAAACAATGCTTGGTTGAATTTAATATAGGAGGATATAGAGATGAAATTATGTGTGATGTAATTCCCATGGATGTATGCCATATTCTACTGGGAAGACCATGGCAGTTTGACAGGAATGTCATTCATGATGGGAAGAAAAATACATACACATTAGAGAAGAATGGTAGGACACACATGTTGTTGCCAATAGAAGAGAAGAAAGTGAAGGAGGAGTCCAACACAAGCATACTTCTCATGAGCGGGAAGGAACTCCTGAAGGAAGTCAATGAACAATAGGAGATGTAGTTTGTTGTGGTGAGGAAACCCAGAGTTATCCTTAAAATTACTTCGATGGAGGATTTGCCTGAAGAAGTTCAAGAATTGTTGGATAATTTTGCTGACATAGTGGTGGATGAGCTGCCTAACTCATTGCCACCCATCAGAAGCATCAGTCACCATATCAATTTGATACCTGGAGCAAGTCTTCTAAACAAAGCAGCATACAGATTGACACCTCGAGAGAATGAGGAGGTGAAGAACCAAGTCCAGGAATTATTAGATAAGGGTTTGGTCATAGCAAGATTGAGTCCATGTGCAGTACCAACTATATTGAGTCCAAATAAGGATGGATGATGGAGGATGTGTAAAGACTCAAGAGCCATTAACAAGATCACCATTAGGTATAGATTTTCTTTACCAAGAATGGATGATTTAATGGACTGTTTAAGTGGAGCAAATTTCTTTTCCAAAATAGATTTGAAAAGTGCACTAGATTAGGATGAGAGAAGGTGATGAGTGGAAGACAACCTTTAATACAAATGAAGGTTTGTATGAGTGTCTTGTTATGTCATTTGGCTTAACAAATGCCCCAAGTACTTTTATGAGGTTGATGAATGAAATACTAAAAGATTTCATTGGCAAGTTTGTGGTTGTATATCTAGATGATATACTGATATTTACCAGGACTAAAGAGGAGCATTTGAGGCACCTGACATTAGTAATGAGGAGGCTACAGTAGGAGAATTTGTTGATAAATATGAAGAAGTCCTCTTTTATGAAGACATAACTCATTTACTTAGGTTTTGTGATCTCTTCAAATGAGTTGAAGATGGATCCAAAGAAGGTAAAAGAAATCAAAGAATGGTCGTCACTAAGAAGCATGTTCGAAGTAAGGAGCTTCCATGGATTAGCGAGTTTCTATAGGAAGTTCATCAAAAACTTCAGTGGAATTTGTGCGCCAATGATGGATACTGTGAAGAAGAAGCACAAGTCTTTTAAATGGACAGAGGAAGCCGAGAAAAGCTTCAATATACCGAAGGAGAAAATAACAGAATGACCAATTCTAGTCTTGCCGAATTTTGAAAAGACATTTCAGGTGAGATGTGATGCAAGTGGAGTTTCAATTGGAGCAGTTTTGAGCCAGGATAATAGACCTGTTGCGTATTTTAGTGAGAATCTGAATGAGACCAAGAGAAAATACTCCACGTATGATAAGGAGTTTTACGCCATAATTCAATCCTTGAAGAAGTGGAGACATTACCTTGTCCCACATGAATTTGTCTTGTATAGCGATAATCAGTCTTTACAATTCATATCCAGACAGGAAAAATTGAATCAGAGGCATGCAAAATGGGTTGAGTTTATGCAGAATTTTACTTTTGTCATAAAACATATTGTTGGGAATGCTAACAAGGTTGATGATGCGTTAAGCAGGAGATGTTTGATTCTACAGGAATTTCAGGTGAAGACCTTAGGGTTTGAACACCTTAAGGACATATATTGTGATGATACAGATTTCAAGGAAACATATGAGGCATGTGCAAATCCTGTGCTGAGAGACAGAAGCCAGTGGACATAGTATATGATTCAAGAGGGATTGTTGTTCAAAGGAAATCAATTGTGCATACCAAAATTCTCAATGAGGGATAACCTTTTGAAGGAAAAACATAATGGGGGATTGGCTGGACATTTCAGCCATGATACAATGTTTTCACAGTTGAACAGTTCATACTATTGGGCAGGTATGAGAACAAAGGTGATAAATTTTGTGAACAGATGTAGAATCTGCCAACATGCAAAAGGAAAAAGATAGAACACTGGATTGTATCAACCATTGTCAATACCAAAGAGGCCTTGGGATGCAATCAACATGGATTTTATATTGGGATTGCCAAGAATGCAAAGAGGGTTTGATTCCATATTTGTGGTGGTGGATAGATTTTCAAAGATGACACACATGGATTTTGTATTGGGATTGCCAAGAACGCAAAGAGGGTTTGATTCCATATTTGTGGTGGTGGATAGATTTTCAAAGATGGCACATTTTATCCCGTGCTAGAAGACCAGTGATGCAAGACATGATGCAAATCTGTTTTTCAAAGAAGTTGTAAGACTTCACGACCTTCCCAGAAGCATTGTCTCGGATAGAGACACAAAATTTGTTGGTCACTTTTGGAGAACATTGTGGAAGAAGTTGGGGATAGATATGTCCTTAAGCTCAACTTATCATCCTTAGACAGATGGATAGATTGAGGTGGTAAACAGAAGTTTGGGGAATTTGTTGAGGAGTCTGGTCACTAAACACCATAATTAGTGGGATCAGATTTTGTCGCAAGCTGAATTTGCATACAATGACTCACCAAACAGGAGCACTGGAAAGAGCCCATTCCAGATATTGTATGGAATGCAACCCAGGGGAGTATCTGAGTTGAGAGACTTGGAAAAGAGTGAGATCAGAAGCGCTGGAGTAGAAGATTTTGCTGCAGAAATGCAGAGGCTCCATAGACAGATCAGAGGACAACTGCAGATTTCTAGCTACGAGTAGAAGCTCAAAGTTTATCAGCATTGTCGAGAACTTCAATTTGAAGTAGGAGATCAGGTTCTGACAGATATCAGGAAGGAAAGGTTCCCTAGGGAGACGTATAACAAGTTAAATATGAAGAAGATAGGACCCTGTAAGATCTTAAGGAAGCTTGATGCAAACGCCTATGAGATTGAGGTGTTAGATGATGTGGGCATATCACCCATATTCAATGTTTTAGACCTATATCCATACAGGAAAGATGGCACAGAGTGATTAGAAGATGAATAGAAGATCCAATGGGAAAAACAAATGTTGTTAGCAGAAAAGATACAGATGGAGAAGATTGTTAATCAAAGGATTGGAAAAAAGACCAGGAGGAAGACCTACTTTGAATATCTGGTCAAGTGGAAGGGACACCCAATAGAAGATGCTAGTTGGGAAAATGAAGTTGTTATTCATAAGCATGGAAAATCAGTGCAAGAGCTCATGGACAAGAGTCCATGAATTTTTGTCAAGGGGAGTATGATGCAGGAGCATCGCTGTCACTCGTGCGGAGAAAGACCTATTGATGTCAAGGAATCTGTACAAAATCTCAATGCTGGAAGCCATAACATATATTTTGAAGTCTGCCTTAACTCAGCACCAGAATTAATCTTTTGAGGCATACTTGAGATCAAGCCGGAAAAAAATCTAGAGGCATGCTTGGACGATTACGAGTGAAGTGGGAGATTCCACTACGGCTATGGAATGCGACTGGTCTAGAGAGTCGATGGGTTAAGTTTTAGAGTAGACAAGTAGCCAGGGGGAAACCCTAAGAACCCTCTAAGATAAATAGAGGTTTTGTATGCCAAAATGAGGCTAGTTGTTGGTTGGTAGTAAGCAACAAGCTAAATGTTAGCTACAAGTTAGTAGGAGGTTTTAGTTTTTCATTTTCATTTACAGTTGTAACCATTTTCACTTATGAATATAACAGAGGAAAACTGACCCAATGCATGGTGTGGACATTTCTTGCAATTCTCTGTTATTGTGTTCTCATGAATGAATGGATGAACTTCGTTATGAGGAGATGGAACTGTGAATGTTAGGATAAGTTTCAATTATTTCTCTTCTATGGAAGTAGTGCAAGGTGTGCACAAAGAGCGCAAGGAGTGCGTTAACGAGATATGTTTTGATTCAGAAGCTCAGAAGGGATAACATGAAACTTCCCTTTGCAAGGAGTGCAAATAGACTGGTGCAAGGCATGCACAGTCATCTGCAAGAACCCAAAACCTTGCGTAAGATCTGGTTCAAGGAGTGCACAGATCCAAGATTCCACTAAGTGTCGAAGGGACTTTGCAAGAAGTCAAAGAACCAGAAAAGGAGAACGCGAGGAGGGCGAGAGGAATTCACGAGACGAAGCTCAAGAGAAATAACATTTTTCATAAGTGTTAACGAGATCCAAGAAACGGTCTCGCGAGAAGGACAAAGGTCGAAGCCTTTGAATCCTTAAAAAATCTTCTAATTTTGAAGATAGTGTAAGCGCAAGGGGGAAAAGATCTCATTCATTTTATCGGAACGCTAGAGGATTAGAACCATCCATCAGGAGGGATGTGTGGCAAATGATCAGTGATTCGTTGACTCACACTTTGGAGAAGTCAAAAGGCAGAACGCTAAGAATTCGCGAAGCTCGAATCCACGACTTGATCTGAGTCGTTGGATCCATGAGAGATCTGGACTGTTGATTGTCCAGGAAGAGTTTCGGCATTTTGGGGATCGAGAGAATGGGGGTGAAAATTCTTTTAGCCTCATGACACGTGAAATCCCGATATGCGAAACCTCGACGAGTTCTGAGCCGTCAAATCGTGGGAAAATCAGGACCATCAGATTGGAGCTCTGAAATATCAGCATTTCGGGGATCAGAGGATCGGAGGTGATAAATCTTTCGACTTCGCGAAATGTGAAGTCTCGAAGTCATTGTGAACATCGGGTCGAAGTAGAGTATCTGGACCATAGATCTCGGGTCATTGCGATTTCGACTATCGGGTGAACAGAGGTAACAACACTCCCAGAGTTGCGAAACGCGAAATCGCGACACGCCTCTCACTCAGGTGCTTGGTCGCCACCAGTGGTCACAAGAGAGAAAGAGCTTAGCAGAGAAGAGCTAGCACCCATTTGGTGCTGAGGTTCAAACAACGCTCAGGAGAGAAGGCGCGGGTCTCATACGACCTGCGCATTCGGGGGAAGGACCTGTGTAAGTGGGTTTGGGGTCTAGCAGAGACCCGAAGAGACAATCAGACTCAATTTCTTGATCGATCCTAGACCGAGAGGTCGCGCAACCCTTAGGAGTGAAGGGGGGTCCGCATCAATGAGTTTTCCTGAGTGTGCATGACATATGACAGGCTATGGATGCTGATGGCATCAATGGACTTCCTTGGAATCCAGATTGAGTCAGGGAGTGAATTGTATTTTGATTGAGTATTTCATTTTACACACTTGTGACATATGATTGATTATAGTATGATTTATGTATATGGATTTTTGACACAGTTTTTATCAGTGGATGCGGGCTTGACGATACTTGCTAATCCGACTCACATAAGGAGTAGAGGGGCCATGCACAGAAACCAGACATTGAGGGAGAGGTGTGGCAACATCCCTATCACAACCTGCTAGCACTCCTTCCGTGGTCTGAACTGTAGGTTAACAATTACCTAGTTCAAGAGGTCCACGATGTCGTGAGAGTAGACCGAGACAGTCGCTCACGAATATTTCTAAGGGGCGGACAATAAGGCATAGTCCTTATTCCTTAGAAACCCTTAGTCTCTCACAAGGTTGAATAAATGGAGTGTTGACTCCAAGGGTCGAACAAACATTCAAAATTAGTCAAAGGCGAGTGGAACCCTTGGAGCACGAAGGTACGTCTCGAAGGGCACGTCACGTAATCAAAAACTTGAGTCAATAAATATAGGTGGCCTAGAAAACATTGAAATGATTAGACTTGTTGGATTAAAATAATCAATTAAACATTGAATTTATTAATTATAAAGCCTATAAAATTCTAACCTTAATTCTAAGACTAAGACTAAGTCTAAAGTTTAATTAGGGGACTAAATAAAAATATTGAATAAATTAAAAGAATTGAGATAAATCAAATTCTAGGAGAAAGTGAGAAAAATCTAAATATTGGATCAAATGCAATTACTTGGGGAGAGTGTGACAAAAGTGTGGATGAATAATCATAATTAATTTAATCTAAAAAGTAAATTACTTGTGCATGAGGACATGTGTCAGTGAGGAAATTTCTATTATACAAATGGTGAAAAGGAAAATGGATCTCACTTTTTCTTGGTAAGGTTATGTTGCCAAAATGGTTTTGACTGTGTTTTACTTGTGAGAGTGGGGATACTAAGCTTGTAGAAAGAGTGGAAGCTCTACCTTGAGAGGTAAACCTTGGAGCTATTTGTTTGTTGGTTTTTGTGTGTGACCCCTTTACGGCTTGGGGGGATAAGGGGGAAGAAGAGTACTCCTAGCATTGGATGGGAGGTACCGGTGAAGTTGTTTGATTAGCAAGCTTCAAGGAAGTGCACAATCATCCATGGAAGATCAACATCAATTGTTAGACATCGTCAGGTTACGGTATCTTACAATGTTCTAATTATTTTGTAAACTATATAATGTTGATTCAATATACTCATCTTTTATAAGAACCAATCGATTAATTACATACATTGTTCATGAAATTTAAATGTATTGATTGAATTCATACTTGAATCAATGTTTGTGTCGAGGTATTCTCCAATTATTAGATATATTATGTTCTAGTATGCGTGGATCATTGTTGGATTCAAGTTATTTTCATGTATATAAACAACTTGAATAAATAACTTGAATCCAACACCGATCCACGCATACTTGAACATAATATATCTAATAATTGGAGAATACCTCGACACAAACATTGATTCAAGTATGAATTCATATATATACTACCTCAATTTATGGTGGATAAACAATTGAATAGAGACACTTTCAGAAATTTATATATAATATATTAATAGTGATTATGTAATCATATATAATGTTATTCAAGTATGGAAGAACCAAGAATTAATCGAGGTGTCCATATTATAATTTATATGAATTGTTTTCTTATTATGTGTAAGGATCGAATGACTGCATGAATGAATTATCTTCCTGAATTTGTAAATATAAATTTATTGTAATGGATGGCATATTGTTAGTAGTTTCACCTTTGAAAATTTTTGGTTGTAATAAGGATTTGTTTTTCTTTAAAGATTTGCAAGTGATAATGTATTTTCATCATGGATGTTTCTGCACTACTAAATTTTTGGAGTTTTAATCTTTTGTTGGTCACCCGAATCTCTACCTTACAACCAGACGAGTAGAATCGTAGATTCCACGAGATCCATACCCAGTTTTTCCTGCAAGCGTATGACCTTTTTTCTTTTCCTTTGTTTTACCTCTATAGCACCGCTCTGGTAACATTGGTTTTTTTTTTGCTTTAGATTCTTCAACCTACTTCACACGGGCCACAGAGTATACATGATCACTATTGTCTAAATCTGGTTGTAGTTGGCATCATCATTGGTCAATACAACTGTTTGTTAGCAAACGATGCATGTTCACTTACCTAACTTATGTATGAAGGCGAAAGCCATCATTGAGGTCTTTAATAAGGAATCCAATCTTAGGAAGGACCAAACTTTCCTTATATTTTAGATTTTTGACAAATCTTATATATATATATATATATAGAGGATTTATATACATATAATTAATAAATATATGTTAAACATGTATAGATAACATCCATATTCAATTAAAATTTTAATATTAGAGTTTGAATAAGAGATAATGAGTTTCCTTGAAAGATTTAGTTTATTTTAATTCAAGGTTAATATAGGAATTAAATAAATAAAAGGAAGCGGTATAGTAAAACAAATTATTTGAATTTGATATATATGGAATTACATAATTGATTATCATCTAGTATGAAATAGAATCAAACACTGATATAAGTCTAATAAATATGTTTTTGATATTCTATAACGAATTCCCTTTTGATTTATTATAAATATAAATGAAAGGGGGTGTTTGAAATTAATAATTTTTGGTGATTTCATTTTAATGAAATAGAAGTAAAACGATTAGATTAAGTGAATTTTTATTTATGATCAATGTTTTATTGAATTGGATTAAAATTATACACTTATTCTATCAATAATTAAGTATATTTTGATTGTTGTTATATGAATTATAATAATGAATTTTTATTGTTATTAAATTATATAAATGATTTAGGAAGCGAAGTAGAATTTACAACTTATATTAATAGAAAATTGGAGTATAAAATACATTTGTTTGTTCCACATTAACTAATGCGCAAGTTGCATACCCTAAAGTAGATATATAAGATGTTCTTACTTGTGTACAAAAATGTTTCACTATATAGAATCTTCTGGAATTAGTGTCAAACCTTTAGGTAGTTCTCGACGAATGAAGTTACTATTGCTTGGATGAGGTATTACAATAATTACTTATTTAAATGTGAAGTTAGTAGATTTATTCTTAAAGTATATTAATTATCAAAAAAAAAAATACTGCTTCGTTGTTTCTCTTACTAATTAATTTTTGGTAAATGTGGGAGACGTTACATATGGTATCAAAGTGAGTTCAACCCTGCGACATTGGACCGTTATGCCTTCCACTTTGTTAATTGAATGACTAAAATTATTCGCTAATTAAATTTTGAAATTTTACATGCAGGTAATCATGGTTAGAGGACGCAGGGGAAGTAGACGACGTGGTGCTGGAGGAAGATCTGTGACACCTCTGATAGTATCCATGCCAGAGGGGTCTAATCCCTAGGGAGATGAACAAATTACTGAGCAGGAGCAGGTTGTTGTGGGAGATGTGGTAAGTATGATGAGATCCTTACAGAGGATGTCGGCTTTGATCAACCACCTAGATTGAGATGATGGCAGAGCGTATGTGCCCAATGTGGGTTCACAACATGCACTAGTTGGTAGTAGTAGTATCCACAAAGAACTTGAGAAGGTGAAGTTTCCTGAGTTCATGGGTGCCACGGATGGCTCAGCCGCCGAGGCATGGTTGGAGAATATGGCGATGTGATTCTCACTTCGCGATTACACCTCCAACATGAAAGTCTGCATGGCGGTATTTTAGCTGAAGGGGAGTGCTCTTCTATGGTGGAAGATGCTCCTACCTCAACTAAACATGGTCATCGAAGACGTGTCATGGGAGATGTTCGAGGAACAATTCTGAGAGAGGTACTTGTACGAGGAATTCATTGAGCATAAGCTTAATGAGTTCAACACCTTATGACAAGGTGGTTGTAGGGTGCCAGAGTATGAGGCTAGAGTTATGGAGCTACTTAGGTATGCTCCACATCTGAACACAGAGAATTTAAATGTCAAAAAGTTTGTGTTCAGCCTTAACTTGAACATTCATGCGAAGGTGAGGATCCTAATGCCTCAGACATTGCACAATGCAATTCAAAAGGCCCTCATAATGGAGGAAGAGATGAACATCGGGGGTTAGGGAAGGACTCCTTCTAGACCGACTGGACATAAGACATCAGGAGCATAACAACATCAGACACCAACCAGACAGACTTTAGGGCATCGAGATACGACGAGAGGACCTATGTTCACAACACCGCGATGACAGAATCCTCAGTAGAGGACTCCTTACATAGGACTACAACAACAGGAACAACGTCGACGACAACATCAACAACATTTTAGGCATGTTCAACATAACAGACCAGGGTTATAGACTGCTAGGCCAACAAATTCTACTTCGGGGACTAGGAGTATTGGACCGAAGATTGGATGTTGGACATATGGAGAGCCACATTACCAGTGAGATTGTCCGATTGAGAAATCCAGAGCGACCGAATCATTAGGACCCACTGCAGTTGGAGATTTGGGCAAGTCTCACATGATACATGTAGCGGTGAATAATCGTCAAGCTTAGCACCAGTCCATTATGCTCGAGACGTCAGGTACAATCGCCAACCAAACTTGTAGTATTTTGATAGATCTGGGTGCTATAAAGAGCTTTATCTCTAGTGTAATTCTAAAGATAATTAAGGTAAAGACAGTCGAGCAAGACGAGTTCAGATACGTAGATATGACATCGGGTGCCAACAATAAAGTTGGAGGAAAGGTATGGACTTGCAGAAGAAAAACAAGAAGTTTGCATGGACTGAGAAATGCGCGGAAGTATTTCAAAGGCTCAAGGAGTTGTTGACAACAACACCGATACTAAAGGTCCTTGACATGGACAAGGAATTCTTGGTATGGATGGATGCATCCAAGGAAGGTTTAGGCAAATTTTTGATGCAAGACAGTCGAGTGATCGCTTACATTTCGAGGAAATTGAGAAAGCATGAAGAGAAATACGCAATGCATGACATGGATTTATTAACAATTATATATACCTTGAGATTTTGGAGACATTTTATGATTGGACGAAAATTTGAACTAAATACATATCATTGTGGATTGCAACATATATTTACGTAGAGTGACTTGAATGCGGGACAAAGCCATTGGTCAAAATTACTTAGTGAATACGACTTTGATATTACTTACATTAAAGGAACAATGAACAGAGTGGCAGATGCGTTGAGTCGAAGATCACACATATTCTCAGTAATACCTCTTAATATGAATCTTCGAGAAAATATTCTAACTTTACAGATCAACGATGACTGGCATAAAGAAGTTAAGGATAACATTGTACGAAATACCATGATGGTAACGAAGTTTGGAGGTTATTCCTTAGACAACGACGTATTGTTTAGATTTAATGGAAAAATTTACGTACCTCCTAATGAAGAATTAAGAATTTTGATCTTGAGTCAAGCTCATCGAGTAGTGTACATATCTCATCTGAGAGTCACAAAGATGAAGGCAGACCTTAAGCCTTTATTCTTCTGGAAGGGAATAAAAGTAAACATAGTTACGTGGCAATATGTCTAGAATGTCAACAAGTGAAGGCTAAACATAGACATACAACAAGATTATTACATCCACACACTATTCCTGAATCTAAATGGGAGGTCATTTTGAAGACATGACTCAATTTTTGTGGTAGTTGACACTCTGACAAAGAGTGAACACTTTATTCCTGTGTATATGATGTATTAAGTGCCAAATATAGCCATAGTTTTTTTTAACGGGATTGTGAGGTTACATGCAGTACGAAGTAGGATCATATCCAATCGGGGATTGATGTTTACAGGATAGTTTTGGACCAGTTTCCAAGAGGCTTTGAGAACACAATTGAACTTTAGTACATCGTATCACCCAAAGACAGAAGAGAAAATAGAAACAACAAACTAGATTTTGGAGGATATGTTACGTATGTATGTAATGGACCAACATAAATGTTGGGAAGATTTATTGCCACTAGTAGAGTTTGCATACAACAACAACTATCAGAGTACCATTAAGATGGCACTGTTTGAGTTTATTTATGGGCAACCGTGTCAGATGTTGTTGAGTTGGGATTGACTTGAGGATAGGGTCCTGATAGGACCATAAGTGATTCAAGAAATGGAAGAACAGATGCAATCGATAAGACAGAGGATTAAAAAAGTGCAAGATCGACATAAGAGTTATGTTGATGTGCATTGCGTTGACTGCAGTTATGAAGTTGGCGACAAATTTTTCTTGCTGATAAAACCACACAAGAGTTCGATCAAGTTTGGAAAGGGTGCTAAACTCTCTCCTAGGTTTGTGGGACCTTTCAAAGTTGTAGAAAAGAAAGGACCTGTGGCTTATCGACTAGCCTTTCCTGATTCTTTGAGGTGTATGCACGATGTATTTCATGTATCTATTTTACAACGTTATATTAGTGATATGTCACATGTTATTGACATGAGTTATTTGTAGGTGTTGGACGAGGGTTCTCTAATGGCGGAGCCAATACGCATTCTATACCATCGCATTTGATAGCTACGGTGTCGAATAGTCGATCAGGTCAAGGTCCAGTGGGACAGCTATAGTCCACACTCGACTACCTGGGAGGACACGTATGAGATGCATCAATAGTTTCCTTACTTGTTTGATAAATTAGACATACAAATCTATGTCAGATACATTATATACTTTACAAACTTTGGGATGAACTATAAAACAAGAGGGGGTGTATGTAACATTCTGCTCTACTTAGCACATTTTTATTGACTTATTCTTTGAGGACACTTGCATGCAAGTGATTCGGTTATGGTACATTATGATTTTATTTAGATTATGGTTTATACATGATGATGATGATGTGTTGTGACTTAATTTTATTTGATGTATATGTATGGAGTGGGCTACCTCAGGAGCAATCTTCCCTCCCGAGTTATCTTTTCGGCAGGTTCTTTGGCGGCCTTATTTTAAATTTCTGGCCAATCCAGAACTCTGATTGATTTTCTGAGCATCTAGGTTGGTTTAAAATGGGGAAAAAACTCTAGGGTAAGATTTTGAAATACCTGGAACTTTGATCCATGTGAAACTCATAATACCCCTAAAAATATGGCCGGATTAGACCCATTTTTTTCCTGAAAAGCGGGTATGTTTGCTCCCTTGTTAGCTTACTCTGTATATGTATTGGTAGATGTTATTGATGCGTTTTCCTGAGTGTGCATGACATATGACAGGTTATGGATGTTTATGGCATCAATGGACTTCCTTGGACTCCGGATTGAGTGAGGGAGTGAATTTTATTTTGATTGAGTATTTCATTTTACACACTTGTGACATATGAGTGATTGCAATATGATTTATGTATATGGATTTTTGACACGTTTTTTATCAGTGGATGCAATCTTGAAAATACTTTCTAATCAGGCTCACATAAAGAGTAGAGGGGCCATGCACATAAAATAGACATTGAGGGAGAGGTGTGACAATATCCCTATCACAGCCTACTAACACTCCCGCCGTGGTCTAAATTGTAGGTTAACAATTACTTAGTTCAAGAGGTCCACAATGTCGTGAGGGAAGACTGAGATAATCACTCATAAGGATTTCTAAGGGGCGCGCAATAAGTCAAAGTCCTTATTCCTTAGAAGTCCTTGGTCTCTCACAAGGTCGACCGAGTGGAGTGTTGACTCCAAGGGTCAGATAAAATTCCGAAACTAGTCAAAGCCAAGTGGCACCCTTGGAGAACGAAGGTGTGTCTTGAAGGTCACGCCGCGTAATTAAAAACTTGAGTCAATAAAATCTAGGTGGACTAGAAAACATTGAAATGATTAAACTTGTTGGATTAAAATAATTAATTAAACAGTGAATTTATTAATTATAAAGATAGTAAAAGTCAAAGCTTAATTCTAAGTCTAAGTATAAAGTTTAATTAGGGGACTAAATAAAAATATTAAATCAATTAAAAGAATTTAGATAAATCAAATTCTATGAAAAAGTGAGAAAAATCCAAAGATTGGATAAAATGCACATGTGTGCATGAAAATATTAAAAGGGATTTTAAAATAGAAAATAAATAAAATATGAGATAATAGGTGTACACATAGAATAGTATCTAGAGTCAAGCTACCAATAGTCTAACTAGAAGAAGATTCATAATCCAATTCTAACTAAGAGCTAGTTAGGAGACACTCATTAAATGATAATTTGGGAAACAAAGGGACAACTAAGAGAGAAAATAGGAACACATTGGGGAATGTGAGGGAAATTGACTTTTTAAATAAAATAAAAATGGTAATTACATGTGCAACTTGGGGAGAGTGTGACAAGTGTGTGGATGAATAATCATAATTAATTTAATCTAAAAAGTTAATTACTTGTGCATGAGGACATGTGTCAGTGAGGAATATTCTTCCCCCTTTGTGGCTCGGGGGGCTAAGGGGGAAGAAGAGTACCCCTAGCGTTGGCTGGAAGGTACCAATGAAGTTGTTTGATTAGCAAGCTTCAAGGGAGTGCACAATCATCTGTGGAAGATCAACATCAATTGTCAGCCACTGTCAGGTTACAGTATCTTACATTGTTCTAATTATTTTGTAAACTATGTAATGTTGATTCAATATACTGATATTTTATAAGAACTGATCGGTTAATTACATACATTGTTCATGAAATTTAAATGTATTGATTGAATTCATACTTGAATCAATGTTTGTGTCGAGGTATTCTCCAATTATTAGATATATTATGTTTGAGTATGCATGGATCAGTGTTGGATTCAAGTTATTTTCATATATATAATACCTCAATTTATGCGTGGATAAACAATTGAATAGAGAAAATTTCAGAAATTTATATATAATATATTAATAGTGATTATGTAATCATATATAATGTTATTAAGTATGGACGAACCAAGAATTAATTGAGGTGTCCATATTATAATTTATATGAACTGTTTTCTTATTATGTGTAAGGATCGAATGACTACATGATCGCTATTGTCTAAATATGGTTGTCGTTGGCATCATCATTTGTCAATACAATTGTTTGTTAGCTAACGATGCATGTTCGCTTACCTAAATTATGTATGAAGGCGCAAGCCATCATTGAGGTCTTTAATAAGGAATCCAATCTTAGGAAGGACCGAACCTTTCCTTATATTTTATATTTTTGCCAAATCTAATAAAT
>SNQJ01S0046004.1:17279-29951 GCA_010110895.2 Picea sitchensis
TAAAACTCCTTATCATACGTGGAGTATTTTCTCTTGGTCTCATTCAGATTCTCACTAAAATACGCAACAGGTCTATTATCCTGGCTCAAAACTGCTCCAATTGAAACTCCACTTGCATCACATCTCACCTGAAATGTCTTTTCAAAATTCGGCAAGACTAGAATTGGTCATTCTGTTATTTTCTCCTTCGGTATATTGAAGCTTTTCTCGGCTTCCTCTGTCCATTTAAAAGACTTGTGCTTCTTCTTCACAGTATCCATCATTGGCGCACAAATTCCACTGAAGTTTTTGATGAACTTCCTATAGAAACTCGCTAATCCATGGAAGCTCCTTACTTCGAACATGCTTCTTAGTGACGACCATTCTTTGATTTCTTTTACCTTCTTTGGATCCATCTTCAACTCATTTGAAGAGATCACAAAACCTAAGTAAATGAGTTATGTCTTCATAAAAGAGGACTTCTTCATATTTATCAACAAATTCTCCTACTGTAGCCTCCTCATTACTAATGTCAGGTGCCTCAAATGCTCCTCTTTAGTCCTGGTAAATATCAGTATATCATCTAGATATACAACCACAAACTTGCCAATGAAATCTTTTAGTATTTCATTCATCAACCTCATAAAAGTACTTGGGGCATTTGTTAAGCCAAATGACATAACAAGACACTCATACAAACCTTCATTTGTATTAAAGGTTGTCTTCCACTCATCACCTTCTCTCATCCTAATCTAGTGCACTTTTCAAATCTATTTTGGAAAAGAAATTTGCTCCACTTAAACAGTCCATTAAATCATCCATTCTTGGTAAAGAAAATCTATACCTAATGGTGATCTTGTTAATGGCTCTTGAGTCTTTACACATCCTCCATCATCCATCCTTATTTGGACTCAATATAGTTGGTACTGCACATGGACTCAATCTTGCTATGACCAAACCCTTATCTAATAATTCCTGGACTTGGTTCTTCACCTCCTCATTCTCTCGAGGTGTCAATCTGTATGCTGCTTTGTTTAGAAGACTTGCTCCAGGTATCAAATTGATATGGTGACTGATGCTTCTGATGGGTGGCAATGAGTTAGGCAGCTCATCCACCACTATGTCAGCAAAATTATCCAACAATTCTTGAACTTCTTCAGGCAAATCCTCCATCGAAGTAATTTTAAGGATAACTCTGGGTTTCCTCACCACAACAAACTACATCTCCTATTGTTCATTGACTTCCTTCAGGAGTTCCTTCCCGCTCATGAGAAGTATGCTTGTGTTGGACTCCTCCTTCACTTTCTTCTCTTCTATTGGCAACAACATGTGTGTCCTACCATTCTTCTCTAATGTGTATGTATTTTTCTTCCCATCATGAATGACATTCCTGTCAAACTGCCATGGTCTTCCCAGTAGAATATGGCATACATCCATGGGAATTACATCACACATAATTTCATCTCTATATCCTCCTATATTAAATTCAACCAAGCATTGTTTAGTAACAATTACCTGGTGTCCTTTCTGCAGCCATGAGACTTTGTATGGCTTCGGTTGTGCAGTTGTCTCTAGCTCCAATTTCTCCACCATCTCTGTGGATACTAAGTTGTCAGTGATCCCACTGTCAATTATCACCTTGCATACTCTGTCTTTAGTCTTGCAAGATGTTCTGAAGAGACGGTTCCTCTGCACCGACCTTTCAACTTCTACCTCTGGTTTTAAGAGAACTTTCCTCAACATCAAGGATCTTCCATCCTCTTCTCCTTCTGCTTCAACATCTCTTCTCCGTGCTTCTGAAATGTGAGCTTCACATCCTCCTTCTTTATTCTTCTTGGGACACTCCCAAGACATGTGTCATGTCTTTCCATAGGCATAACATCTTACTTCTCCTCTTCCTCTTCTTCCTCCTCCTCTAGAAGAATTTCTTCCACCACCCTGTCTTTCTCGGGAACTTCCTCCTCTTTCCGAGTGACTGTGTGGTTTCTCAATCTCTTCCTTAGACTTATGTGCTCCCTTGCTTTTGCTTGGGACCGAGATTTTACCTCTCCCTCGCTGGATTTGTTTTCTGGTCAACTTCTCCTCTGCCTTCAGCGCAAATTGATAAGCATCCTCCACTATCCTTACTGACATCATGCTGAGCTCATCCTGGATTTCATACCTCAGGCCATTTATGTATCTAGCAACTTTTTATTCATATCTCTCTCTTTGTCCATTTCTGATGTTCAACCTATAAAACTCCTCTGTGTACTCCTTAACTGTCATCTCTTTCTGTCTCAGGTTCTGCATTTTCCTGAACAAATTTATCTAATAATCTTTGGGCATGAACTTAGCCTTCAACTTGGCTACCATTTTGTCCCATCTCTTTATCTTCTGCTTGCCTTTGCTTATCCTTTCAGCCTGTAGTTCATCCCACCACAGCGCTGCATGTCCCTTTAGTTTGGTGACAACATGTCTCACCCTTCTTTCCTCATTGATGTCTTCATAGTCGAAATATTTTTCCATGGATCTTATCCAATCCAATAGCTCTTCGGCATCTAAATTGCCTTGATACATTGGGACCTCTATCTTGGTGCTGCCTCCCAATCTGGAAACTTCTCTCAGCAAGCGTTCTTCGACAACATCCTCTCCTACAGCTCCTTCAACGAAATTCTCGCCCACGGCTTCTTCGCTCCTTGCATCGCTGACGTCTCCAACATCATATGCTCGTCTCTGCGCTGCTTCCATCGCCTCTAATCTTGCACAAAGTTCTTGCATCTCCCTTTCTACAACTCGATTGGCCAAAGGTGGCTCCACTCGTCTCCTTGGTGGCATCGTGTTGATTGTCTGTCACACATAGAGTACAACCTCGAGTTTTTTTGTCTCATTCGCCTGAAATCTACAGACGAAAATCAACTCTGATACCACTTGATGCAGACCCCCCTTCTTTCCTAAGGGTTGTGCGACCTCTCGGTATAGGATAGATCAAGAAAATGAGTCTGATTAACTCTTCGGGTCTCTGTTAGACCCCAAACCCACTTACACAGGTCCTTCCCCCAAATGCGTAGGTCGTATGAGACCCATGGCTTCTCTCCTGAGCGTTGTTTGAACCTCAACGCCAAACGTGTGCTAGCTCTTCTCTGCTAAGCCCTTTCTCTCTTGTGACCACTGGCAGCGACCAAGCACCTGAGTGAGAGGCGTGTCGCGATTTCGCGTTTCACGACTTCGGGAGTGTTGTTACCTATGTTCACTCGATAGTCGAAATCGCAATGACCCGAGATCTACGGTCCATATCTTCTCCTTCGACCCGACGGTCACGATGACTTCGGGACTTCGTGTTTCGCGAAGTCAAAATACTTATCACCTTCGATCCTCCGATCCCCAAAATGCTGATATTTCAGAGCTCCAATCTGACGGTCCTGATTTCCCCACGATCTGACGCCTCAGATCTTGTCAGGGTTTCGCGTATCGGGATTTCACGTGTCACGAGGCTAAAATACTTTTCACCTCTGTTCTCTTGATCCTCGAAATGTCGAAACTCTTCCTGGACAATCAACGGTCCAGATCTCTCTTGGATCCAATGACTCAGATCAAGTCGCAGATTCAGGCTTCGTGAATTCTTAGCATTCTTCCTTTTGACTTCTCCAAAGTGTGAGTCAGTGAAACGTTGCTCATTCGCCACGCATCCCTCCTGATGGAAAGTTCTGATCCTCTAGCATTCCGATCGAACGTTTGATATATTTCCCCCCTTGCACTTACACTATCTTCAGAATTAGAAGATTTTCAAAGGATTCAAAGGCTTCGACCTTTGTCCGTCCTGCGAGACTGTTTCTTGGATCTCGTTAACAGTTATGAAAAGTGTTATTCCTCCTGAGCTTTGTCTCGTGAAGACTTCGATTTCCCGTGCACTCCTTGTGCTCATGGATTTCGATAGCTCAGATCCAAAAGGATTTCTCGAAGAGAAATTCCTCTCGCCCTCCTCGCGTTCTCCTTTTTTGGTTCTTTGACTTCTTGCAAAGTCCCTTCGACACTTAGTCGAATCTCGGATCTCTGCACTCCTTGCACCAGATCTTACGCAAGGTTTTGGGTTCTTGCAGATGACTGTGCACACCTTCCACCAGTCTCTTTTCACTCCTTGCAAAGGGAATGGAAGTTTCGTGTTATCTCTTCTAAGCTTTGGAATCGAAACAGATCTCGTTAACGCACTCCTTGTGCTCTGTGTGCACACCTTGCACTACTTCCACAGAAGAGAAACAATTGAAACTTATCCTAACATTCACAATTTCATCTACTCATAACGAAGTTCATCCATTCATTCATGAGAACACAATAACAGATAATTGCAAGCAATGTCCACACCATGCATTGGGTCAGTTTTCCTTTGTTATATTCATAAGTGAAAATGGTTACAACTGTAAATGAAAATGAAAAACTAAAACCTCCTACTAACTTGCAGCTCACATTTACCTTGCTACTTACTACCAACTAGCAACTAGCCTCATTCGGGCGTACAAAACCTCTATTTATCTTAGAGAGTTCTTAGGGTTTCCCCCTAGCTACTTGTCTCTCTAAAACTTAACCCAACAACTCTCTAGACCAGTTGCATTCGAGAGCCATAGTGGAATCTCCCACTTCGCTCATAATTGTCCAAGCGTGCCTCCAGAATTTTTTTTCGGTCTTATCTCAAGTGTGCCTCAAAAGATTAATTCCGACGCTGAGTTTAGGCGAACTTCAAAATATTTGTTGTGACTGCCAGCGTTGAGCTTTCGTATAGATTCCTTGACGTTGATAGGTCTTGCTCCGCGCAAGTGACAACGATGCTCCTGCATCACTCATCAATAACATCTACCAATACATACACATTAAATAAAAATAAGTCACAACACATCATCATCATCATGTATAATCCATAATCAAAAGAAATCACAATGTACCATAACCGGATCACTTGCATGTAAGTGTCTTAAGAAAATAAGTGAATAAAAGTGTGCTCATTAGAGTAGGATGTTACATATAATTTATTTTATATTTTATATTTTTTAATTAATTTTAAATAACATTCAAACTACTTAAAATTTATCAAATTAATATCAATCACAATAAAATATATATTTATATTTAATTTAAAAAAAAAAAAACTTATTTTTAATTTATTTAATACAAGTATATATAAAGCATTAAATTTTTTTATTAAAAAATTTAATCAAAGTCAAAGTAAATTAAGTTTAAAAATGATTACAATAAAATAAATAAATGAAAAGAAGAAATATGTTAGGTTGTGTATTTCAAGTTTGGCAATGAACGCAACACTTTAAATGAATTACAATTAAAATAAAATATTTTATTTAAAATATTTTATTTAATTTATTTAATACAAATAAATATAAAACATTAATATATTTTATTAAAAAAATCAATCAAAGTGAAATTAAATTGAGTTTAACAGTAGGCACTTATAAAATAAATGATTGAAAAGCCAGAAATATGTTGGTTGTGTGTTTCAAGTTTCAAAACACGACGATGGCCATGTAAGCAATCACTACTTTTTAAATCTAATTTTTTTTTTTTAAATAAAATGGATGATTTTTTTTTGTTTTAAATGAAATGCATTAAATATGTTACTTGTGTGTTTTTAGTCATTAGGTAGGAATTAGAAAACCAAACAATCTTTTAAATTTGTTGGTTTTCTTTTTATAGTCTTTATATAAAATATTAAGAATTTGTAATTATATTTTATAGGTAAATTGGTTAGGGAGAAAAAAATTGTCCATCAGATTTCATCTCTCCTATAAAAATTAATTAAATTGTAAATTTGAAAAATAATGATAATAATAATATTATTAAAAGGTACAAATTCAATTAATTAAATTGTAAATTTGAAAAATAATCACAATAACATTATTAATATTAAAAATTCTAATGTTTTCGTTATCGATTTTGTGGCTTGGTGTTTCAATGATAAGATTTGATTCTAATGTACAACCAAATTAAAATTGGCTTTCTAATGATTTGAATCAATTAGATTAAAGATGGGTGAAGATGACCCACGATAATGATTCGAAAACAACTACTTTAAAAAATTATAATCATCAAAAAAAATATTATTCAATTCTCGCATTCACAACTAACAACATGTCAAGTGTATTTAAGTCAATCAAAACCATGGAATCAAGTAAAACCAACAATCACAAGAGGCAACAATCCTTGGAATCATATAAAGTAATCTATCTATTAATACAAAAGCCAAATTAACAACTTTCATTGGGTATCCCCTTCAAGCTTTACATTAGCTCAATACTTTATGCAATTTGGCAAGTTTAAGTATGGGAGGTGTTGGGTATGTGCTATATTCTTTGCATGGTTAGAAATAGTATCTATGTTGCGTTGGGCGCACAGGGGGGTAAGAGGGGGGCGAAGCACTCCCTTTCCTGGGGGTTGCAGGGGGTCGAGATCCCCCTTATGCGATGGTTCTGGGGTAGCGCCCTTGGAAAAAAAATTGGAAGTTTTTTGTGTCCGTTTTTAGGCGATTTTTCGGCACATGGCTTTTGCCGATGGTTTTCTATTTTTGGTTAAGGAATTAGGGTTGTTGACTAATCTGAGTTATTGGATTAGGGTTTTGGATGCTACGAGATCCTATATGTATATTGTATTGTAAACAATGTATGATGTGAATGAATATAGAATATGTTTGTTTTCCTGGTTTGGGTTTCCAGGGGAAAATCTGTGTAATGTGTGTATTTGCCATTGTATCTTTTATGTTCTTTTATTGAAAATATGTTTGCAGTAAAATATTGTACAAGGTTAAAATTTATAGGAGGACCATCAATGGACCCTATTAGGTGTGCCAGTACCCAAGTAGGGAGATATTTCCCAGAAGAACCCATCAACGATATGTAATGAATGTGAGGTGGTTATGGGGTTTACTTATGGGCATGGGGTCATTAAAATGCAAGACAATGTATGGACTCACCTCTATGAGTGCCTTTGTAGAGGGTGTGCTTGGCACTTGAGTTACCCTTTCCTCGACGCCTTTTGCATTCCAAACCCCTTATTTTCCTTTTTCTTTATTTATTTGAATAACAAGTCCCCTTAAGAAGGTTTCAAGCATTTATTAGCACTTCCTTTTCTTTTTATTCACGATGTATTCAAGTCCTCTTTGATTAATAATGTGTTTATTCGCTTTAGGACTAGGGGTGATCTCTATTAGTGAGGGGGTAGAGCTCAAGTATGGACTATGGATTTCAAATGTCCTCATTATCCCACTTTTTATTATTATTGGCCAGTTGCAATCTACCTCTAGGTCTTTAGCCCCTTCTTCTCATAAGAGGATGAGGTACATGCCTTTTTGGTGTACATGTAACAACCATTACCCAAAAGGTGGGAGAATGGAAGGATCAAGGATGAAAAGTGGTAAGTATGATCAAGAATGGTACATTACCCCTTTCAAGGAACCATTGGTAGTACCCCTTTTCCTTGGGAGTGACAACACGGGACTAGGATGTCTGGGATGGCCACCAAGGTAAAACAAGGCAAAAAGCATAACCTTTGAGCTTCTAATTCATTATCCAATTTCAACCTATGATCATCACTCAAATTCCCAATGTATTAAATATGACACTTCATATGAAACTAAGATTAATGTACATTATAATGTGTTGGAACACCATCTCTCAATAAACCTTGTTGATTGAGTGTGATGAGCCATGTTGATGAGGGAAGAGGCATCTGAGGGGGGGATGTTTTCTGTGGACATGTTAATCATCATCATCGTCGGGATCAATGTCTTCATTGTGGTACATGAGACATGATCTCCTCTAGTTACCCCTAGGTGGAAGGGGGTAATAGGAACAACAAACAACATTAGGATCTAATATGAATTTTAGGACATTTTTTTTTTATAATTGCATAGATATGATATTGTTTTTTCAATGAAAATATCCATGTTCCAAGTCAATACACTTTATATAGATGCAAATAGATAGGATCAACAAGTTGCCTCATACCAATTAATTTTAATAGTTGTAATATATATATTTCAATATCAATGCTATCATAATAGGAACCAGATTGGGATCATTTTCCCCAAAATCTTGACTCAAACCAAAAAANAAAAAACATATGTTCATGTATATCAATATAAATCCAAAACATTAGATAACAAATATGCAAAGTTTGTTGATTTTTACTGTTGACAAGGGTGCAAATGGAAAATTACATGGATATACAAGGTTTGACATGCATAAAATTAAAGTTATGGGATAAAACACATGAGCATTGAGCTTCTAAATGAAGTCCAAAAATCATCATACAATAATCAAATAAGTACTTAGATCAATTGAATTTTGGCTATCAAAGTATTTAGCTCAATTGAATTTTGGCTATTAAAGTACTTAGCTCAATTGAATTTTGGTTATTAAGATTGACTTAGTTGAGTGTAAGAAGTTGAAGTTTGCCTTATATTGTTGAACGGATTCAAGAGTGGTTTCCATTTGATCTTTTGAATTGGTCTAGGTTTTAAAAATAAAATTTGGCAATTCTTAGTTAAGGGGTGTAGGAGGAAGGAGTGTAATGTCTTGTTTAATGTATATTCTTAAATGTTGAAAAAGTTGTTGAGTGTGCTTAAAGATGAAAAACACCTTGTTGAGGCATAGTCTAGCAAGCATGTGTGAATTGAATTTCTACTTGAGAACACTATGTACTTAATCCTCATGTATTTGGGTAACTTTGGGTCGCTTGGTCTAAATTGGTCATTCATTAGGATTATTGCATTTTATTGGAGCCTTGGTCAACTTGGATGACTCTCCTAACAATTCTCTATTGTATATATAGTAATGCAAATGAATGTATAAAAAATGTGTACAACTTTGACAATTCCCTCTTTAGTTAGATGATTGTCCCATACTTGTTTTTCATGTTTAATTCATTTGATTTGGTGGTATTCGGTTCCTATTCATTGGTATTGAATCCTTAATATTAGGGCTTCTCAAAAGCTTTTGTTGTTCCTGTCACATTTGGGAATTTCTTCCTAATTTGAACTTTTCTCCAAAATATTTTCAAGGTATTTAGGGGACAAATAGGTAACCTATGTTTTCTCAGTTTTCACTTGAATTTTCTTTGTTTTTCCATAATCTATTTCTATAATTCTTTTTTATTGTCACGTTCCCTATTTGAGACAATCTGGTTCGTTGATTGTCAAACCTTTACATTGATTCAAATTGTTATGTTGATTTAAATTGTTATGCTAATTCAAATGGTCGTTATTTTGATTCGTGGATTCAGTTTTCTTTTATGTTGATTTAACTCACAATAAGGTCCAACACTTATAATGTTTTTACCCAAAAACCACATCTACACTTATAGTTTGCATCTCATTATTTCCAAATATGAAACTTTGTTTCTTCCAACATATCCCAATTCTCATGGCTCATCATAAAAATATTGTTGAATTTGGAGGTAGAAAGGATTGGATACTTCTCCAAGTCGGTCAAAAAAATGACATATATTGATAGAAACTTTATATATTCGACAATGACATGTCTAGCAACAACATGAATTTTAGGAAAAAATGATGCAATATATGATGAATATGTTCCAAAAAAATCATCATTTAATCTTTAAACCACCTTGGACATTTTAATGGGTATCTTACCAAAATAGATCTAAACTTAAAATGAGCACAGTGAGTCTATGTTCCACTATGGTTATATTTTTGTTATATTTTAACAGAGAAAAAATACACATGATTTGGATCTTTAACTACCACAACATATGAAATAGACCACAATATCAAAACCACGAATTGAAATCCAAATATCTAACCTAGAAACCCATATGAGAGAACCAACATTCAATGAAGGGTTTTACCTTCCATATTTTTACATTATGGAAATTACAATATATATTACAAAGATGTCAGTTATCATAGGATTTGTACTTGTGCAAATCCCTACACAAGATCCCAATCTTGTGTAGCAATTGGAAATTTCTACCACTCTCACCTAAGTAGAGACTTCGCTCGTTTTAGTGATGGAAGAAGGTCCACCACAAGGGAGGCTTCCCTAGTGACCACATGGGATCAGGTAGCAAGATTAGTCTATCCTACAACACCGTATCTTGGTCAAATGAAGGTTAGGCCTATAATAGGAGAGGTAATAAAGGTAACAAGGTAATTGTTTCAACTATACGAGACAATAAACAATTTGAAGCATAATATAGGAAATAATTGAGTTATAAAGCTCATAAATGACCTCTTAGACACTAGATAATCAATAAATTGAATTATTTTTGCAAATTATAGTAGTAAAACAAATGTATAACAACAATCAATCTTTTGCAATAGGAACAAGAAAAAGTACTCATAAATCTAGCAATTTATAATGAAAATTAAGCCTTCAATATGTACAATAATATCGAATTGCTAGATCAGAATTTTGAGTATCTTAAGCCACTTTTCCAAGTGTGTATGCATCAAATTGAAGTAAAAATCAATGGTTGTAGAATTTTTTTTTTCACAACAACAATAAATATTATTAGTTTGCTAAATTTAGGGTTAGAGAGGTTAGTAAGATTTCTTTGAGAGAGAGAGAGAGAGAAAGTTATTTTTAAGTGCAATTTTCACTGTAAGAAAACCTTTAGACTAGTGTCGTTGTCTTTTAGGGCTTATGGAGTAAAGCATGCAACACCTTGAAGATTGAACTAGATGACAAAGAAGAATGAGGTTTAAACCCTAAGGTGCAAAGTCTTTTGGGACTTAGGACTAAACCTTGAAGAAAATGATCCCTAGGGTGCAAATCCTCTTGGGCCCTATGTGTTGTTTTCTCTCTGCTAGATAACCTAGGTCAAAGATCAAATACTAGGATAAAAAAAACTAAGGTGCAAAGCCTCTAGGGCCTTAGGTTCTTAACCCTAGCAAATAATTCTCTCCCAAAACTTGGAGAAACAAAGCATATGAAAGAGAGAAAGACTAATGTCTCCTACCTAGGGTTTCACCAAGACAAAGTAACATGAAATAAGATAGTAATTATCACCTTAAACATTAACAATGACATAAAATTTCAGAAAACTTACTTATCCAAGTCGCCAGGCTAGAAAAAATCCTAGTTGCAACAATACATCAACCAAGAAAATCAAAAGCATCCACAAAGATCCTCCTCCAAAAGTAGCACATGAAATCCAAGAGACAAAAAGAGAGAAGTAGTGAACTTTTCTAAAGTTTCACTCCCACAAATGTGAGAGGAAGTGATGATGCAAATGAGAGGCGCACTAGTATTATTTACAGGGGAACCCTAGCACCCCGAAAGTCACAAAAAGTGAAGAGTCATGTCTCTTAATGGGGTCAACCCCTCATATTTTCCTTTAAAAATGTCAAAACATGAAAAATAATACATAAATAGTCACATGTGTGGTGACATCATGCCTCCAATGGGATAGGAGGGCCTCTCTAAGGCCATGTGTCATTGTTTGAGGTACAAGTGTGGTGGAAGAATGATATGCCACATCTTAAATTCATCATTGGCATCCAAGTGGAAATAAACTCCATCATCTATGTCAAACCATAGCATGATTTCATCATCTAAATGCCCAACATCCAAGGTGAAAAGGGTGGTGTCCAAAGAGTATAAGGTTACATATCATCTATGGGTGTCCTCCAATCACCTCCCTATGCAACATCCTCCATAAAATGCAATATAGCCTCTAGTGTGTAGATCCTAGGGTGTGGGATTTATGCCCATATCTATGCCACCATGACCAAATCTGTCAAAAATCAAGCCCATCTATCCATCATCCAATGTCCTGAAGATGTGAGAGACATTTTCTGAATGTGTCAAATCAATGGGTGACTCACTGCTCTACATCACATGTTCCATATCATGTAATAGAGGCACAATGTCCCGGGTAAAATCCTGGGGCGTCCTTCAAAGAACCATGTCAGGGGAATCCAGATAAAAAAATATATGAACTCAAGTAAGCCAATGTGCATAGTACATACTAGTCCTTAAATCATGCAAAGTAAGTTGTTACTTAAGATATAAGCCACGTGAAAAATTCCCACCAATATCCCCTTCAAATTTCACACTAGCTTAGGACTTTATGTAAGTTGGGAAGTTTGAATATGGGAGGACCTTCTTCTGACCCTACTAAGTGTGCCAACCAAAACAATGAAAGAAAATACCTAGGTAGAGGCATATGTCTCGAGGGAAACGGTGAAAGAAAAGAACCCTTCAAGAGTAAGTGTGATAGTGGTACGTGTTGAGCTTACTTCATGGCTTATGGTGTCATTGAGTCCATTTCTATGAGTGCCTTTGTGGAGGGTGTGATTTCTCTTGAGTTACCACTTTCTAAGCACTACATTTTTCCAAACCCCTTTTTATACCTTTTTATGTGTCCTCTTATCATATTTTCAAATCCTCTTTTATAAGGTTTCAAGATATAGCATCACTACTTGGGACTGGGATGAACATGAAAAGGGTAGAGCCCAAGTTTGGACTAGCTTTTCAAAGTGATTTTCTATCATTCCTTTCTTTCTTTAACATCATTCTTTATTCTTTTAGCATTAACTACAATCAACCTTTGGGCCTTCAAGACTTCTTCTTGTAACATCTCGCTCTGGCGCACTTACCAAACTTATTCTTTGAGGACACTTGCTCGCAAGTGATCTGGATTTTTATGATGATAAAAATTTTTCCTTCATTATGATGCGTTAAGTTATATGAC
>SNQJ01S0046004.1:39531-61100 GCA_010110895.2 Picea sitchensis
GTCCTCTTATCATGCGCCATCCGTAAGGGGCGTATTGTTCTTCTTAATTACGCCGTACATGATTGTATTCAGTTAGTTGCTTGGTGTGTTGTGTCGGGTGGGATGTAGACACCTCCATGTTCCTCAGAACAGTCACCAGCCCTGAGACCTTAATGGTTAAAATCGATGGGAACCTGGGCTTGAGCGTTGATTTTGTGTCTTGGAGGTCCTAACCTTGCAGGGTAGGACGGGAGGGAGGTCAGTCGTATTTAGCAGTCAGTTTTACTTTTGTCGTGGTTGCGTCTTGTTGGTCACCGAGTGGCGACGTAGAGTCACGTGTGTTGTTACTTCTACACGCGCGCACACACCTTAAACAAACAAAAATAAAATAAAATTGCACCTATATACTAGAATGGTTGTCATAACGAGGCGGTTCGTTACACTTCTCGTGAGAGAATGGATCATGACCCATTACTGAAGCTTAGTACACTGTGGCAGGCTCCAGGATGGAAAGTGTTAAGTATGGTGGGGAACGAAACATTACCCTTGTGAGGGCCCTCCAGTCGTACCCCTTTCCCTAGGTGGTGACAACACATGACTAGGGAATAGACGATGGCCACCAAGGTGATACAAGGAAACAAACTTAATTTCTTGAGTTAGTGATCCATTATCTAGCTTCAACGAATGATCATCATCCATGTGCCTAGTAAATTAAGTACAACACTTCCCATGAAAGAAGGACTAACATACCTCACGGTGATGTTGGCTTACCATCTCCCACATATCAAGTTGAATGTATGTGATGAGATTGACTGATCTGAAGTGAAAGAAGCAATCTAAGGGGATTTGCTAGGATATTATCCATGGACATGTTGATCATCATCATGGTCATGATCACTATCTTCATTGTGGGATATAAGACATGATCTCCTCTAGTTTCCCCTAGGCAGGGGGGGTAACAATGCCCAACCTTACTGAGAAGATATGATACACTATGGTACTCTATAATCCTCTACAATATACTTATGTGTATTTTCTCTCCACAAGGGCTTTTGGTTCTCAACAATGATTGCATGTATGTATGATACACCATTGTTTTAAGGGTCTTTGATCTTAGACTATAGATATTATATTGCCCAAATTAGATTTATCATGCTTTTATAGGAGTGGCCTTTGTGCTCCCACTTTTCATTCCATACTATTGTACTTATCAATTCCATTGACATATGTGTTCTCATTTGTTGGAAATTAATAAAATTATCTTCTATATTAATATCTCTCCCACACTCCTGCTCATACTATGGAACATTTGGTGGTTAGTGAAAAATTCAAGCTTTTCCCCTCCTTTGATAGGTTTATTCCATCATGGAGACTCAAGAGGGTTTCAAAACCCTAAACCTAACATTAATTCTAGAAGTTTAACTTGGATTCCTCCATATTACTAATTCCCCATATTCAAATTACGGTGACTTGACATGGTCATCACTTGGACCTGTGAGGATTATTGGATCATTACCATGTTGTGATATAACTTTTGCATTTTGAACTTTGTATTAGGTGTAACATAGCTTGTTGCAATATTTTAATTAGAAAAACAATTTTTGTCTTGGTTGAGGAAAGCTTACAATAATCCTTAGCAATCACAAGAACAAGAATGTTGTTTATGGTCCCAAGAACATGCCAAAAGTTGTTGAACTAAAATATAAAAAATTCAACACCATCTTTAAGATGTCCAAAATTCTAATCTTTCTCATTTAGAGCATCAATAGATTTGTATGGTACCTATGTAGATTCAATTTGGATAATCCCTCCCCATTTTGTGAAGCTTTTGGTCTCCAATATATTCAATTTTGAAGGATATGAGGAAACAATTCCTTAAAATTCTCCTTGGAGTACCATTTGCCCTTGGTTGGAAATTGAGTTTCCATTCTTACCTACCAAAGTTATTATTGAACCCTTCTAGTCATTCAATCTTCTTTCTCAAAATTGTGTCTTTTAGGAATTTCTCCCTTTTCATCCTTGTCGAGCATGGACAATGCATAGAGTTACGTAATTGCAAATTATTTCTAGATTCCATTCTATTCTTTCTAGTCGTCACATAGCAGTTGACCCTCAATCCACTGTCACTCAAATCTAGGTTTACAGGTGAATTGAACATTGATTTGAGCAAAACATTGGGGAAATTGGCAATCAATCTCAGCATGCATGCATAGTGGCTAGCCCAAGATATAGGTGAATCAAACACATGAATTCTCAAACAAACTAGTCAAGACTCAACTCTGCTCATGATCCCACTTGCATGATTTCTCTAATTATGTGGGTCCACCTCTTCTTGGGGCCCCTTCCTGATGGCTCCCACTACCCACTGAGTTGGAAACCCATGTTCTCTCAAATGGAGGCTTCCTACCCCACTCCTTCATTAACTCCTTCCTTTCCCTTCTCCCCCCCCCCACACACCTTCATCCCCTCCATCCCCTACCCTTTCCTCCTCTTCACAGTCACATTACACACACCTATCCTCCCCTTTGTACTCACTCATTAACTTCCTCGACCCTTTGTGCATAACCCCACTCCTATCGATCCCCCCTCCCCACTCCTCTTGGAACCCCCTCCTTTCTATCCCATTCTAGATACTACTCAAATAAAAACAAACATAGGGCAAGCAAAGGGTCTTTCTTCAAATTATACAAGTATCTATGTTGGTTATCCTTACTCATATATCCTGTCTGAGTTTGTATTGGGTGACCCAGGGTTCATGTATGTTTGGGTTTCCAACAAAGCCTCTAAAACTATCGACCCTCCTGGTAAACCAGAAGGAAACACATCGCACAGGGTGCACTGCGCCATCTCACCTGAGATAGTCTTAATGGGTGGCTACAATACTCATGTGTTTGTAGCCTAGGATTGAGTGGAGAATCTGAGAACTGTATGTTGAGGGATCAATTATAACTTTGATGCAATACACTGCCATTATGATTACGTGGGGAATATAACAACTCATTCATCTAGCATATCAATAACTACTAAAGAAAATAAAAAAATACATGTATTCAATCACATAACACAGATGTTACCATGGTTCACCCCCCCTGGGCTACGTCCACAAAGACCTGACTCTTAGCTCTTTTATTATATTCGCTCTATCACTACAATGACGTTCTCTTTAAAACCCTTCACATTCGGGTTAAGATATATTATGAGGCAGACTAGATCACACCATGCTCCTCAGCCTGCGATCTAACCCTCAAGATCTACCCTCATCGGTCCTCTCTAAATCAACAACTTACAAAAGTAGGTCATACAACAAAATACTACATACCATTTGCTTTGTGTATTCGTCTCTCTATATCTCTATCAACTCACTACAACAATCACCCTCATAATGATCATCCTTTATGAGACCTAGGTAACTATATTTATACGTTTTTTGGCTCTTTAGCCATTACAATACATTACCAAAACCCTAACCCTAATGTCATTCGGTATTCCATGCATGTGCATGTGTTGTTCTTCCTTCCAGCTGTTTCTTTCCTCGTGCATGCCTTCTTTCCCCAAAATCTCCTTGCTTTCCCCTTTGGCATGCTTCCAACAGGCCCCCAACACTGACATGTGGCTCGTCCCGAGCCACTTTAACCTTTGTGCGCTTCGTCGATCTCCCTGGTGATCGCCTGGAACTTCTCCTTGAGCTCCGCTACTTGTGTTTGAGCCTGCACGGTCTTCTACTTGAGTGTGTCCACTATATAGATTGCAATTTCATCGTTGATCAATTCTACGCGCTATGCCTAGGTCTGTGCTATATGTGTCTTGGCTTCCTCTGCCTGTGCAATGATTTCTGCTACTCGCTCTTGAAGCGGTTCCATTTGAGCCTGGTGCTCCTTTTTCTATGTTTACGTAGTGGTGAGTTCTGTCTGTAGATTCTTCATATCCTGCGCCCCTTTGACGTGATCTGTGATGGGAATTGTCTTTTGCCTCTGCTTGATGTCTTGGATAGCTGTGCTTACCCTTTCTTCTTCCTTTTCCCACTGTTGGACTTGCTGATCCTCTTCTAGATTCGTCCAAAGCTATGTTGCTTGATCGAACAAGTTGGTTGTTGCACTGACCTGTTTCTCTATCTTCTATAGCTTCTTTGTTGCCTCTTGATTCCTTTGCTCCCTTACCTACGGTGGAGTGGTAGGTATGATTTTCTCGTGGATATTCTCAATCTCCTTCTGATATTGATAGATTTCCTACGCAATCTAATCAATCTTCTCTTATGTTGTGAGTTCGTCCCTCTACATGGCTTTTGGAATCTTCTCATAAGTTTCGACCACTTTTCGTTCCAATCCGTTCATGCGCTCCCTCTCCTCTTGGGTCTCAAGCTTAGCTTGCTCACATATTAATTTTAGCGCATCCCACTGCTCTATTGCTTGATGTAATTTAGCTAAGTCTGTGCATGCACGAGACTGTACCTCTTGGGTAACGCTAACTTGTAATTTGTGTAGAGCTTTAGATGGTATCCACGGAAATACCAGTTGGAGTTGAGCTCAGTCCTTTAGGGGTGTTTTCCCCATGATATCGTCCATGCGCAACATGCTGGGTGTAATGTGGAATGTTTCACTCAACTGCGGTATTGTGTGAACTGTATCTCTCTCCCTTGCTTCAGGTTCTTCTCATGTATATAATGTTGACAACCCTGCTCCTATGTTGCTACCCATTGCCTGCACTTCCCCAATCTGTTTGAGGAATTGTCGCATGCCTGCAAGCTCCTCTTGAATTTTATTCCTCTGGCGCACAACATTTTCAAAATCTTTAGGTGTACGATCCTGAACCATTTGGTCAATCATTTCTACAGCATCCTCTGTGATCATATATTCTGGAGGTGTTCTCTATGCCTTCATTTTCTTGTGTGCACCTCCCATCTGAGTAGTTGGCCTCTTATTCAGGCTTGGTTCTTGTGTATTGGGACTTGGTGTAGTCCCCTGTGCTGCCTCGGCCTGTTTCTACTTCTCTTGGGTTAGCTACGTATTATTCTTCTTCACCTTCTGGGTCCTTGTCTTATGTCCCCTCATTTGTTTTCTTTGTTTTTGTCTGGCCTGTCCTTCGTTTCTTGGGCATTGGGACTTCCTGAGGCTATGTTTCTTCCTGCCCTGTTTCCTCTTCCACTGTCTTTGTAGGTATGTCTTGGGTGAGGGTTGGAATCTTCCAGTTGTCCTCCCAATCCCTGATAACCATTTCGATGTCACCCTCCATGATGCAGTAGCGCATTTGTAGCCACTGCTTTTTGGGGTCCTTCTTCCCCTGTATCCACATCACATGTCGAGTGGCCTTGAAGTTGGCGATGTCCTGATAGTGCGCAACAACCTGTGGTGTTATTCTCCAAAGGTTGGAGATGGCCTCCTGTAGATCGCGAAGGTATCCCTCGAATACAACTGTGTTCATCCTCCTGCGCTTGGAGTCTGACGTGGCGCCAAGTGATAAATATCTTGATCTATGATTTGGCTTGGGTATGGTTGAGAAATATGCATAGTTTGTTTCCTTCCATCCCGTAATGGCTATCAATACGAGCAACCATGAGTAATGAAATTATGTTCCTAGATCCTATGCATCCTTGCAGTCATCCAGGAACAAATTCAACAGATAAAGTGCCCAACTAACTGTGGTGCCCTCGGTACATTGTGCTACAACTACGATGACCCCAGACGGTACTTCCTCCTTGCGACATTTTATTAGTAGCTTGCAGGACAAGATTTTTGCGGCCTTTTTTGCGCGACATCATTGATCCTTTTGATTATGATTCCTCGCATCCCCCTGTCAGTGCCTCATTTCTTTTTCATCTCTTCCACGAGTGCTTTCTCCTTTGTCTTATCATCAAGAAATTGCACAGGATCCATGCCCCGGGATGGCATCCCTGTAATGTGCACAATGAGCTCCACGTCTATCGAGACACGCTTGTCCAAACATATATCCCAGCCATGTGTGACTGCCATTAATATTTTGACGCAATTGTTTGCGTACCGTCCTCTGCCAAAGTGTTGTAGGTCTAGCAGACCTAAAATCCCCAATTTTTCCAATCTTGTTGCCCATTGGAGTGGTTGATCAATCGGCTCCCCAACCACATTCATTCCCATAGTCTTTAAGTATACTTTCTTGGAAAATTCCGAGAACTTGTTTGTGTCTTACATCGTGGTCCGAGTAATTGAGATTCTTGATATGACCTAGCAAATCTGATTTCACCCATGCCCCATCTGGTATATGTGGCAAAACAAGAGCTACAACAGGTTGCTTGCGTGGTGACCTAGGTACATGTTGCTTGTCTTTCTTGGGTAGTGGTTGGCTCGAGGTTCCAGCCTCCATCTGTCATACTTCGGAAAACCATTCTGGCTAGCCCATGACATCTTCCATTGTTCCTTTCGGTGAGTGGTCTGACACAATTGTTTGGGATTCATCTGGCTCAATTTGTGCTTCATGATTTGTCGTCGTCCCATTGACTCTCAGAGCTACTTCAAGGTTCTCTGGTTGCACCTCCTTCAGGGTTCCTGTGTCCTGGTTCTGTTTCTCATGTTCTTCTGCTAGCATATCCACATTCATACCCTCAGGTGCTAGTTGTTGGGTTTCTTCCACCATTGGTATGGGGTTCATCGGTGTTGTATCTGGTGATGGGATTTCATCTATATTGACGATCTATGGTGGTTGTTGTTTGCCTTCCTCCGATTGTACTTGTTCCCTGGTTCTAACTCTGGAGTGTTTGGCAGTCTGGCTTGCTTATTCTTGCTTGGGTGGTGCCATGGTGGTGAATGTTGATCATTCACAAAGTTCAATGGTCTCTGTAACCTCTATGAGTTGCGCTCTGTGCTTATTATCCTTTCTCGCTCTCTGTCTTTTCCAGTCTCACAATAGACTATTTTCTCCCGCGTCCGTTCTCTATATGGGCATCGCATAAAACTTGTCAAAGACACTACCTTTATTATGGATTCAATGAACCTTCGATTCCTTCTTACTTACCATTACTCTCCCTTTCCATCTCTAGTTGGCGCGATTAATGCGGCACCCTGTCGGTCCTTTCTGGCATTCAATTCCGCATAACTTCATTGTTCGTACTTATTTTGTCATCTTTTCTTTTCCCGCTTGTTCCCCTTGTGACATGGCCATTGGCCTTGTCCTCGCTGAGTTTTTGTTCCTACGTGTGTGTGCTCCTTCTTCTTTTGGTGCACTGTGCCTCTGTTGGTACTGTTTAATATCTTGTTTTTTTTTTCCATACTGCACGGTGACTTTCAAGTTGTGGTTGGCCGACTATCATTTTACGGCTTCAGTCGACTCCCATTGATCATCCCTCTGATTTTTGAGCCTGCTAAGTCCTTCAGCTATACAACTCCTCCATATGTGAAAATTTTTACTTCGTACGGTCCTAACTAGTGGATTCTGAGCTTTCCTGGGTGTTGAATTGATTTGTTTTCATACATCAACACTAAGTCTCCTTCCTTGAAAGTTTTCTTCTTGATGTGTCTGTCATGCCAAGATTTTTCCCTTGCTTTCTGAACTTGTTGGTGGAACCCCTCTAGGATCTGATCTTCCCCCATGGTCATCAACTAATTTAGTCTCTCATGTACTGTGCCTCGTTTGGTCATGTGTGTAATTGTTGCTACATGCAAACTAGGTACCAGAAATTCTAATGGCACCACTACTTCTTGGCCATATACTGGTTTAAATGGCGTGTGTCTTGTCAACTTTTTGCACGTGGTCCTGTAGGCCCACAATACTGCTGGTATTTTGAGGTCCCAATCGTCCCTCTTGAAATTACAGATCTTTGTCAGTGCATTCTCAAGGATTCCATTTTCCATTCTCTACTATTCCATTTTCCTATGGGTGGTATGGTGTGCTCTTCTGATGATGGACTTCAAATTCTCCAGTCATAGCGTTGATAGTGTTGTTAATGAAGTGCGTGCCTTGGTCTCTCATCAAAATTCTTGGGCACCCAAATCTAGTGATTACTTGTTCAAATAGGAAGTGTTTTGTTGTTTATGCGCTGCAATCCTTCACTAGTGTTGCTTCTGCCCATCTTGTCAAATATTCTGTCGCGGTGATAATGTACCTTGCTCCTATTCTTTTTGCTGGTGGGTTGATTGGTCCCACAAATTCTATTGCCCATTTATCGAATGCATGTAATGTTACATGTGGTCGTAATGGAATCTTGTCCCTTCTGTTTGGTTTACCAACCCTTTGACAAACATCGCATCTCTGGAAGACTCCTTTGAATCTCTGTGAATGGTCGGCCACCATAGTCCTGCGCGCATTACCTTCTGCGTAGTAGCTTTGCTTGGGTAATGTCCTCCTGCCATTCCCTCATGGGATTCTTTAAAAACTCTTGGTATTTCATGTTCTAACACATATCTTCGCAAGATGTTATCTGGACCCATTTTTTATAAGTGTCGTGCAATCAGTTGATAGTCTGCAGCCTACACTACCAGGTTTTTCTTCTGTGCAGTGGTATATTCCTACCGTGTAGTACCTGTGCTCAAGTACTGAATGATATTTGCAAAGTGTTTGTCAACAATCTGGACTGAAAATAGTTGTGCGTCTGGGAAGTTGTCCTATAAATTCGTAGGTTCTTCTCTGTTTGTGACCCTTGATAGGTGTTCAGGTCCTGCATTCAATTTCCCTAGCTTGATTATTACTTCAAAATTGAATTCTTGAAACAGTAGTAACCATCGACAGATTCTCCCCCCCAACACTGGCTTGTTGACTAGGTATTTAAGGGATGAGTGATCTGTGAACATCTTAAAGTGTTTTCCCAATAAGTAATGTCTGGACTTTTGAAGTGCGTAGACCATAGCTAGGCCTTCCCTCTCTGTAGTGTTATAGTTCTGTTATGATTCTGATAACTTTATGCTCGTGAATGCTATAGGGTGATCCAAATATCCCACTATTGGCTACACCAAGATAGCTCCAAGTGTTATGGTTGACGCATCTACATGTACGTGGAATGTCTTTTCCCAGTTTGGAAATACTAGTATTGGCACAATAACCATCTTTTCTTTCAATGTATCTAGACCATGTTGACAATCATCGTTCCACTGAAACTTTGCATCTTTTATTAACAGTTTTTCCATTGGTTCATTAATCTGGGCGTATCCTTTGATAAACTTTCTGTAGTATCCTATGTGTCCCAATGTCGCTCTTAGCTGACAGACTGTTTTTGGTGGTGGCAAGTTAACAATTACTGAAATCTTTGCAGGATCTACTAGTAGACCTTGTTTGCATACTATATGGCCCAATAATATACCAAACAGTGTTCTGAATATAAATTTATGTATGTTTACTGATATCTGGCATTGCCTACATCTTTCTAACATCAGCCGTAAGACCTCTACATGGTATTTCAACAAGCTATATACTGTCCAATCGTCCAATTATACCTCTAGAAACCGGTGGATGAATTCCTTAAACACAGCAATGACTACTCTAGAAAATATTGTTGGTGCATTCTTCAGTCCAAACGACATGACTGTGTACTGGTAGGATCCCCATTTTGTAGCAAACGTGGTCTTGTAGTTGTCTTCATGTGCTATCTTGATCTGGTGGTAGCCTGAGAATCCATCAGTGAATGAGTAAGCTTTGTGTCCTCCTACGTTCTCCAACACTTCATCCCTGAAAAGTGTAGGGAATGGGTCATGTAGGAATGCATCATTCAAATTCCTCAAGTCGACGCATATCCTTATCCCTCCTTGTTTTTTCTCCTAAACTACCATTGTGATTATCCATTTTGATTCTTCCATTGGTTCTATGATTCCAGCTCCGAGCATCTTGTCGATCTTAGCTTTGACTTTCTTCTTATATATCAGTTTCAATCTGTATGGTCACGGTTTGATCGGTCTCACTTCAACTCTGAGTGGTATCTTCATTTCTCCTAGCTCTCCTGCTATACCTTTCATTTCTATAAATGTTGTGGGAAACAGGTCACTGTACTCGCACAGTAACTCTGTTATGCTTTCTACTGTTTGCTCATCCCAGTAATCTCCAATGCTGGCCATTTTGGGATTCTCAACTATCCCAATGTTTACTTTATTCACTTTGATTGACGCAACAATAACTTTTTATTCTATAGGTGGACCCTCCACTTCTCTTTCACCTTATGCTTCCTTGATCTGAATATCGCACGGATTGTCTTCATCCGGTGCTTCCTCCTGCACATGGTAACATGACAACAGTTCTTTGACTGTCTGTTTGTTCTGTTGTTGTTCTTTTGTTATGAGTTTGACTTCTGGTTCCTTGATGAATATCACTCCTCTTATCTATTTTAGAGTTGCATCTATGTTGGGGTTTTCATGCTCGAATGAAAAAGTCACTGTAAAATTCTGTTGCAATATCGTCTAGGTCATAGTTCCTTTGCGTAGTTCTTGGTCTATATACCAGTTTGCTGGTATGCCCTCTAGAGTGTGTATGAAATGATGAGGCCATTCCTCTGGGGGTTTCATTTTACACAACGTTCTGCACTTCTCCAAGTGTTCCACTGGTGCTCCCTGTCCATCGTACTTATGTTGCTTATTGTCTTTTTGTTCTGCATCGAACCTTATGCACAGTAACCGTTTACATTGGTACCAATCTGTGATTGTCTCTCTGTGTGCGCCCCGTCATCTTGCAGGTGTGGCCTTGAGTGCTATATATAGTGCTAAAAGTCTCTGATTCTCTAAAACTTCATCTTACTGTGCCAATAATACTTGTATATTGTTTATTCCATGGAAACTAGGTGTTTCCCTTTTCTTCATGCCTACCCATCTTATTGTGCAGTCTATTCATGCACATATTCTCGTGGAAAATTCGTGTATCCTTTGTTTCCAGTTCTCTAAATCAATATCTGAGTATTTCGCACATGAAGTAATTCTCCACCAACTAAGTATCTCGTCTACAGTTGGGTTTACATAATCCTCAACGTGCGCAGTTGTTCTGTAAAACTGGATGATCTCCTCTAAGTCTAAGCAAGTGGGTTCTACAAACCTTTCCCCTTCTAATGGGTCTAATGGCGCGATGACCCTGTATTCACTTGACTCAAATGTCATTTTTCACGTCTTCAAATTGATTATGGCATGGTTGTCAAACGCCCAATCCAAACCAAGAAACACTAGATATGGTGTTGTGTCGTCCACTATTTCAATCACTTCAAATTCTTCTTTACTGCAAACTCCATCTAGGTCTACTATCACTCCTTTCAATCTACCAATTGGTAGGACTCTGTGTTGGTTTACTAGTTTCAGTTGAACAGGTGAGTATCCTAATGTGGGCTCTCCCATGCATTTCCATGTCTTCTTTGGTAATACATTAACTTCAGATCCTATATCCAGTATGATATCTCCCATGTTGAAATCGTTGATGTTGGCATTCAGTCTGAATTCTCTACTTTTTCTTCTCCTTGTATGTAGGTGATTGACTTTTTTTTGTTCTAGTTTTCCTTCCGTCTCTATACTACATCTTTCTAATATGTTTTGAAATATTTTAACAGATGATGGATCATTTAATACTTTTACACATGATTGAAAAAAGCCTTTGATTGTACTTACTTGTCCCATGGGTTGCATTTCGTTGGTATGATCCAATAACAGAGGCATCTCGTACTCTGGTGCTTCCTTGCTTTGTTGCGCAGTTGAAGTCGACGCAATGTCTTCTTTCTGAAATTCTTGTTTGGCTTACTTGAATATCTCCTTCTCATTATGCGCGTCAAACTTCTTCCTTGGTTCGACGTTCTTCTTCACCCACTAGTGTTGTACTGGCTCTTGTCAGACTGCGTCGTTTCCTGTTTTAGCTCCTCTGTGGGTGACTATGTTGATGTTTCGTCCATCATTCCTTGCTTCGGTTGAGATCCACTGAAAATTCTGGTTGTTCTGGTTCCTCTTTTCTTGGATATTTACTAATAGTGTCAGACATTCTTCCGTGTCATGGTCCAATGCGCGACAATACATACAAGTTGTTGGTGGAAGTAGAAATTCCCTTACATAATGTCTCGGTTGTTGGAAATTGTGACATACCACGGGTCCTCTACCTCGTCCAAAACCTCCTCTTTCTCTTCCTCCACCTCTGTAGCCTGCTCTATCTCCTCTCGATGCGTTATAATGTGGCACTTGATTGTACTGCGCAGTATCATACTGAAGTTGCGCTGTGTTGTACTATGGTTGCGCTGTATTATATGGTTGTTGCGCAATATTATACTATTGTTGCGCAATGTTGTATGGGGCTTGAACTTGATTATATTTTGGTGTGGCTTGCCCAGTCATCATTTCTTCCTGCACTCTATATGCATCTAATGTCCTCTCTCGCATCAATTCCATAGTTCTACAATATTTTTTATCATGTCCCACTGACTTGAAAAAGTTGCAATATGAACTCTTTGGGACTCTCTGGTATTTATGCATCATTTAGAAGTGATATGGATCGTGGCCCGGTTTCTTGCATATTTTGCACCATATTCCTCTCGTTGGTAATGGGTTTGGCATTCATGCTGCCATATATTGTGTGAATGTTGGACATTCATTCTTGTGGTGTCCTTTCGTCCTGCATGTACTACACCAAACGACTTATCGTTTGTCCTTACTTTTATTCTAGTTCAACTGGAACGTTAAGTTATTTAAATATTCCTTCATTTCTTCGATGGCTAGATCCGTCTGCTGATACTGGTTTTCTTCCAATTGCAGGGCTACCTGCAGAGCCTCTGCTTGCGTCTGAATTTTTTTTTGTCGCAATGGATATTTTAAGTGTGGTAGAAGTGAATTAACAAATAGGTGCCTATGTTTCATATAGATCATGAGATATTTCAACTTTCCCTTTAGTTGCTTGAATCTCTGGTCAATATCCCATGCGGATTCTCCTGGTTTCTGTCTAATTTTGATCATCTCATTCATGTACTGATCTTCGTAACTTGGCTTCTGAAACGTGTTTATCAACAATTTATTGATGTCTGCAATTTTTCTGGTTGTCCCTGGTGGATTTTTGTAGCTAAACTCATATACCAATCCAATGTGCAATCCCTTAGTGTAATCGCTAGTTGTGCCAGTTTAGTATCTTCGTCTATGATCTATTTTTCTTCCCAAATCTTCTCACAGATGAACGGATATTTTTCCAGGTCCTCCGACGCTTCTCCTTTAAATTCTGGTAACCTGATGGTGGGATCGTGTCCTGCCATTATGAACGTTGAACTACTACCTCCGCGCGGTGTAGATACTTGAATAGTGTTGCCTGAACTGGCTCCTCCAGTTGTTTTTCCTTGTGTAGATTTACTTCCTACTGTCTTTCTTCTCTCGAATTCTGGTTGTCTAAACGGTGGTGTTCGTTTTGGTGTATTAGTCTCACATGGGTTTATGGGTTCCACACTAACATTAATATGGATAGGATTTTTGCCTTATCTTCCCGTTCTTGGACCTCTCGTCTTCCTTTCATATGTTGCACGCGAGATTTCCTCAATCTCCTCTACAACCTGGAGATCCTCTACCTCTTCCGTGTCGCTCTCCAAGCCTTCCCTCACGGTTACGACTCTCTTCTTGGTATTCACCTTGTATTGGTAGGGTACTCCGCTACGGGTCTTTCCAACTGTCGCCATGATCTGTTTGATCTGGTCATTATCCATCATGATTGGGTCCAAGGGTTCCTCCTCTTTTCCCTTATCCTTTCCTCCTTCCATTTCTCCTCTTTCTGTTAGTGCTTCCCCCCTTCCCCCATGCACGCAGGGAAGTTTAGTTGTCTAACTCCATTGTCATTACACCTTTGTTATATATAAATATATTAATAGAAGTATACAACAATCTAATGTACCTTCCTCGAGGTATGCATAGAAACTCTTGCTTTGATGTGTTGTACGACTTCGTTGTATCTATTTCAAACTCTGTTATAAAGCCCGCCACAATACTATCGAGCTACAAGTCTACTGCGCAGGTGAATTTGTTGTTCACCTGCTGTATCTGCTCAATCTGTACCGGGGTCCACTCTAACTGTTGGATTTGGTTTGTTGCGTGGTTATCCTTTAACCTTAGTATCCACTCCTGCAATAAGTGTGGAAAATCACAGAAAAAGACTTCATGCAAATCAGTAAACATGTATTTCTCAAGATATATGTGGGGTGTTACTCTAGGGTTTATGTTATCTTTCTGTGCAAACTCCAGCTCTTTTGTCCTTATCCAGCTTTCGATCTCTGCTTTTGTGGGATTCCACATTCTAAACATCCCCTTTTAGTGGCTCATTTCTTTCTTCTCTACTTTAATATTCTCTTGATCCGCCTCCCGCAGGTCTTACGTATCTTTTAGCATATCTCATCTACTCAATCCTCTATTGTTCCTACAAATGGAAAAAAAAACCATTTGTTAGTTATCCTTACTCATATATCATGTTTGAGTTTGTATTGGGTGACCTGGGGTTCATGTCTATTCGGGTTTCCAACAAAGCCTCTAAAACTACCAGCCCTCCTGGTAAACTAGAAGGCAACACAAGGCACAGGGTGCACTGCGTCATCTCACTGGAGATAGTCTTAATGGGTGGCTACAATACTCATGTGTTTGCAGCCTAAGATTGAGTGGAGAATCTAAGAATTGTACGTTGAGGTATCAATTATAACTTATTGATGCAATACACTGCCATTATGATTACGCAGGGAATATAACAACTCATTCATATAGAATATCAATAACTATTGAAGATAATAAAGAAATACATGCATTCAATCACATAACATAGATGTTACCGTGGTTCACCCCCCTGGGCTACATCAACAAAGATATGGCTCTTATCTCTTTTATTATATATGTTCTATCACTACAACGCCGCATGCTTTACAACCCTTCGCAGTCGAGTTAAGATATATTATGAGGTGGAATAGATCGCACCAAGCTCCTCAGCCTGCAATTTAACCCTCAAGATCTACCCTCCTCAGTCCTCTCTAGCTCAACAACTTACAAAAGTAGGTCATACAACAAAATATTACATACCATTCACTTCTTGTATTCGTCTCTCTATATCTCTATCAACTCACTACAACAATCACCCTCATAATGATCGTCCTTTATGAGACCTAGGTAACTATATTTATACGTTTTTTGGCTCTTCAGCCATTACAACACATTACCAAAACCCTAACCCTAATTTCGTTCGATCTTCCATGCATGCCCACGTGTTGTTCTTCCTTCCAACTGTCACTTTCCTCATGCATGCCTTCTTTCCCCAAAATCGCCTTTCTTTCCACTTTGGCCTGCTTCCAACAATATCTTTCCAAGTAATGGATCAAACCACATGGATACAACTGATAAGAGAATAGTCGACATAAGGAAACTATTTTAATTTCAAGAGCATAGCAATCCTCTTAACAAACCTAGTTTTATTAGTTTCCCAAATTCGTAGTCTTGTCTCATTGCTAGAATAGGTACAACATGAAATACTCACCCTCTAAAATGGAATTTCATAAGCGGAGTCAGAGAATTGATCCCTCAAGAAACTACTAAATGAAAAAAAAGTACAAGAAGCCCCACATGATGCCTTGCATGAAAAAATTATCAACCTCAAGACCAAATATGAAGAGATCAAAACCCAATGGGCCACATTAAAACAAGAAATTGAGACACACATCAATTCCCCTGTTCTAGAGACTCGAAGGCATCAATATTTTCGAGACACTCGTAATCACCATTATGTTCCTGAATGAGTTGATTCTTGGTCATGTTCATAATGCACATGGGATGTTTCACTTTATCATGAGTACCATTAGGGTCAACTAGGGGTGCCCCCTATCCCTCACCCTTTTTTATGTCTACATAGATGAGCTTGAGTCCTTTTTGCATGATTGTATCTAAGACAATGATGGGTGTCATCTCCACTAGATCTTGATATCTATCCCGCTCTTTGCTAACATTGTGATCCTCTTGGCCTCATCTCTGGGGGGACTAAAGAGGAAACTAGATGCTTTGTCACTTTTCTATGATATTCAACAATTGACAGTCAAGCTGGGTAAAACCAAGGTGATGATCTTCAATGGGTTGAACAAGGTTCTTTTGGGTCACCATTTCCTTTTTAGAGGAGAGGATACTCAAAATCACCATCACTTATACTTATCTATGGGTACAATTCTTAGGGTCTGTTAACCCTTGGATTTTCACCCTTGAAAATAATAAGGGTTAAGAACCAACATAGTTTATTTTTGGCTGGAATTCAGATAGTTGACCTAGATTGAGCACTTGTGTGAGCCAAGGATTGGTTCCCATCTGAGACAGGTACAAGACTAGTGTTGTGGTGGTTTTTGAGAGAGATTGTTATTTTTAGCAAGTACCCTACTTTTTAGGAGACAGTGACCGCAGACTCATATGGAATTTCTAAGCTTGTGGTATTGTTCCTAGAGACATTTTGAGTCTATTGAGCCTTTTTCGGAAGACATGTCAATATTTTATATTTTTAGCAGGTGGGGTACCAGGGCTTGCATGTCAAATCTGATTACATATTTGGAATCCTCGCAGAAAATAGAATCGGATGAGTATGATATTATTGACATGCAACGATATTCTATTTTTAAATATTTGACATTTGGCGGTGCTCTCCCAATCATCCCAGACACATTTTTAAGTTTCCTATTTTTTAGGGTCAGGCCCATATTTTTAGTAGTTTCTATTTATAGAAGGGGCATCGCCTCCAACAGTGACAAGTGGCAGGGTCAGATTCCAACAAATGGTAGTATTGTGGTGTGACATGTGGTAGTTGGATGGCTTAATTAATGAAGGGGGTGCACTTTCAAAGGAATAAAATAATTAATTAATGAGGTGGAAGTGTGGGTGAGATGGAATATGACTCATCAACGTGATTGGGATAATTAAATACCAACTTAATCTTTCTCTCACTTCACTCTCCATAAATTTCACTTTCCATGCATTAAATTCTTTATTTCTTCACACATGTTCCATAACTTCTTAAAGAATTAGGGTGCATTACATCTCTTGGCATGCGCATGACTTTCCTTACTCCATTATTAACCCCATCATGTGCATCCTCCCTCCTATTATTTTCTCCATGTGCTTATATCCTCCTCCATTGGCCATTAACTCACCATTCTATTTCCTATTTTTCCCGTGCGCTTTCCTCTTTCTCCCATACACATTGTTTATCCCTCACTTGTGCGCATTGTTCCCTATTATTTAGGGATCACTCCTTATTCCTTCACACGTGTGCCCCCTTTTATATTGTGTTAACACCCCCTCCTCCAATACTCCTTCCATATCTGTGTTTCCTTCCTTCCTCTTTCATTATTCATCCTCCCCCATGCACTCTCTTGTCTTCACATGTGTGCATTCCCCTTTACTATCTCCCACACGAGTGATACCCATCTCTTCATGTGCTACTCTATTGTTCTCCCATGCACCTCCTCTCTCCACTTATCTCTTCCTCCTTCCATATCATGCATTATTTCCCTCTCTTAAACCCTCACACATGTGGTTTAACCTACCCTCTCACTCATACTCCACTCTACATGCACCTTACCTTCCTCTTTTACCTACATGTGCACCCTTATTCTTTTCCTGGGAAGTACGCCCTCACTAGCCTATATATTGGAGTGGTCTCTTCATGGTTCAGGGTTGGATTTTTACAACAACAACATGCATACTCTCTCTCTCTCTCTCTCTTCTTCTCTAGCTCCTAGCTTCTAGTTCTTTGTGCGAAGATAATCATTGCACCGATTCTTGTGCTTGTTTTTTGTGGTGCAATCAATCCTTTGGAAAGCCATTAATAAATAAGTGTTGTGCTTGTATCGAGCTTTTTTTTCTTGTCGATATTGTGATCTTAATTTGTGCATTATTTAAGTAGCTTTCAACCATTTATTGTGATTACGATCAATATTTTAAGTGTTATTTCTTCTTTCTATCTATCTTCCTAATGCTAACACTACAAGGATCCTTCCAAGTGTTTTTTACTATCAATTTCCTAACATCTTGGGAAGTTTTACATGTTGTCCAAGACAAGTTTTGTTGTTGTTTTTTGTGTTCAATTGCAAAACATCAAACTTAAATCAGCAACGAGGTACTTAGGGATACCCCCCTAAGGTTGGAATGCACCATCCCAAATGGAGAGGAGGTTGTCAGTGACACTTAGGGCATTCACTCCTTGAATTAGCCTCTTTTTCATTGTTGATTTTACCTTAGATAAGATCTTATTGGAGGGTTAAAATGTGTGCTAACGGGGCCTCTTTTCAATCTTAGACATGCTCTTCAGACTTGGGTCAACAAAGGCTACAAATCCTTAGTCGTTCTTGAGAGACAATGTTTCTAGGACTATTTTTAGGACATTTCATCCAATATGTCTCTCATGGATTCCCTTATTTGTCTCACAGTTATTTATGGCTTAGAGGTTTGGGGGTCTTTTTTATAAGTAGATGTAGATTGGGCTTCAGTTGAGGGAGTGTAGATCCTTCTCCTTAAACACATCATCATATGAAAGAAAAAAATACCCCAACACATCATCATATGAAACAAAAAAATACCCCAACACATCATTCTTGTAGAGTTTGGTGCTTGACCCTTACGAATTAAAACTATTTTCCTCCTTATTTCACTTATGCACCACATTTGGAGTTACACTAACTTAACAAAGGGTCAAGATCAATACCCATACTTGGTTTATTTCTCTTGAAGTCCATATCCTTATCCAACCCTCATGGTCATACTAGATGTTGGTCTCTAGGGGTCTTAGACCTTTTGGAGTCTATTGGTATTTCAATGGATCAACGTCCTCCATTCAGAGACTCATTAGATGTGCCTAGACACATCTTACCTACTTGGGGAGCACCGCGATGCATTTTAGTATTTTATATTAATAGTGGTTATTGATGTGCTTTATTTGTTAAGCACGGGGGTGTTATGTTTTGTAAGAGTATCGGTGCGGTTAATCGACTTAGGAGTGTTATCCCCCATTTCTATAGATAACTAAGGAGATGATGTTTCGAGGTCCTCAGGTTGCAGACATGGAGTATCAAGAGACAGACCAGCAAGCAGAGCCCCACATCACACCACCCATCACCATGAGATCTATAGCCGCACCATTCACCACACCAGCTTGGATCATAGAGTATAGCAGGTCTTGATCCATGAGGAAACGAGTCCACTATTGTGGTAAGTGTCATTTTAATAAATAAAGCATTTTAATATGTTGCAAATGGTTCTTCCTTGATTTTGAAAACATTTTATTGGAAATTATGCTCTTTGCCTTGTTTCACCTTGATGGTTGACATTGTTGTCCTAGTAAGTGGTCACCCTCGGGGAAAGGGTCGCTACAAGGGGGTTCATTTGATGAGTCATCGTACCTCTCATGCACATACTTGCCACTTTCCATGCTTCTTTCCCTTTGTTTCCTCTAATTTTGGGTTTTGGGGGCACATTGACCCAAGAAGGGATTGTACCATGTTTCATGGGAAGAAAGGGTTGGAGGCCTAGAGGCTTGTAGCTAGAAAAAGATAAAATCCAATCATAAACCTTCCATATGCTTGCCCATGGATCCCGAGAACAATGAAATGTTTATCGCAAAAAACTAAGGGACCCATAAAATAATAACTAATTTAACATGCCAACCAAGGTAAAGAGTGTTTGGGCAATGTTTTTCATGCTTAGGTAGAAGTCACACACATCGTATTCAACTTGGGAAGAACAGTGTGACCAAGGTAGAGTTAAGGTGGGAAATGTTTTTCATGCTTATGAAGAATTCTCACTTTAGCTTCAACTTGGGAACACTCTAATAAATTAAATGGAAAAAGGGTTTGGAAAAATCATGCATCGTTGATGAAGGGAAACACACCCTCTACAAAGGCACCCATAAATGAGACAATATGAGCCCTTGTATCTCAAGAAACCCCATGCCCAAAAGTATTACCCCTATCCACCTCATACTCTTCACATGAATTAGAGAGGGTCCACTTGGGAAACACTCCTTGACTCGGGGAATGATTCACCCAATGGGTCACCATGACAACCCTTCCATACCTAAATTTGGAAAGTTTCATAAGGTCTTTGAGCATTTGCTTATTTTGAGAGGGGGGGTTTGATGCACATGTTCGGGTGGTTCTTTATGTATTCCTTACTTGAAATTATGCTTGTGACTTGTGATCCCTTGGAGGGTGAATTTACTTGTCTTTGTAGGGTTTTGACAGGTGGAACACTATTTCATGGAGGCACAAGGTCACTTGGGCCTTCACTTGGGGCTTGAAGCCCACAGGATGGATGATGCACCCTTTGTTTTTGGATACTTGGGTCAGAGACGTTTCCCTTGGAGGAACTTGAGGATCTCATGTAGGTGATTCACTGGACTTCCTAGCCCCAACGACTTGCCTTTGGAGGCCATGCACTGCACTTATGAGGTATTACGTCACATATGGAAGGCTAGGGTTCGATGGTGTTGGTGGTGTATCTGATGACTTGGCATTTTTTGGTTGAGGGATCCCATTTCACGTGGAGACCAAGCCTTGGAGGCCCAACGACCCCCTCACATTGCTCAATGACTTGCTCAAAGTGCCAAAACGTCACCCTGTTAAGGCATGGCGTCATCCTTTTAGGTTTATCTCTTTTGTAAAGTTAAATTTTGATTTGTAAAGGGGAAATTAGAGGAGGTCGGCCTCCCTAATTGTGTTTTACCCTAATTAATGTGGAAAAACAATTTTAGCAAGACCTCCTATAAATAGAGTCTCATTCATTTCTTTTGGATCATATCATCTCACTTGAGAATTACATAAGCTTGGCTGAAATTTTCGCCCCTCTTGGGAAAATCACATATCTTTCTCTTTGATGCTTTTGTGATGGTATAATTTGTATATTGGAGGAAGGAAGTTGTGTGCTATCTATTGAATGCTTAACTCTTGCATGTATGGTGTAACATTCTTGGTAGATAAGGGTTTTACTTGCTATCTTTTGAAATTGGTAAGGAACTTTTTCATATTGTTAGTATTTCTTCTTGTTTTATTGTTGTTCTTGTATAAACCCTTGGAGGAGTATAAGGGCATACACCCTCCACCAATATCTATAATTATTGTTAGTGGATAAGATATTGCAAAGGTTTCTAGGAGGAGTAAAAGGGCTTACACCCTCCTAGATTTACCTTGCTAGGTTTTGCATGCTCTAGGAAGTAAAAGGGATTACACCCCTAGAGAAGTTGCAAACCCTAGATCTTACAATAAGAGACTCCATAACCCAATTGATAAGGAACTTGTCTAAATTACATTGGAGAAATAAAATCATTGCATTGGAACACATGAATTGTTGAGATTTTCTTTTGTTCAAGTTGGAATCAATTATATACGCTATAAGCTTGCTTGAGACACTAGGGTGTCTAGCTTAGCCTTGTAATTCTATTGCTGTAATTAAATTAATGCTACAACCATTAGGGCTGCAACAAAACTTGCTTAAACTCTTTCATTTTTCACTAATCTACCATTAAAATTTGTTTCAAGCTACCATAATTAATCTACTTGTCATTGGCTATATTTTGGGTGGATTGTTTGTTTATTTTAGTGGTTAGATATTACTATTGTAGAAATTGTTTTCTACAGCCATAAGGATTCCTCAATACATTGTTGATAACATCATTTAGTAGCTCTATTTTACCATCAAAACTTGTTCTAC
>SNQJ01S0046004.1:88241-105337 GCA_010110895.2 Picea sitchensis
TATTTTATTGAAAGGTATTATTAATATTGACCTTTATTACATCCGAATACATTGATCTACCTATGTGCGGGTTAGGACCTTAACATGGATGGAGATGAGGATATTCAAGTCCACCAACCCGGGAACCCATCGTTTTGAAAAAATGACTAAATATAGAACTAGAAATGGAAGGTAGAAGTAAAAAAGAAAAAGGGAAAAAACAGGTAAGTATAGAAGAGGGAAAAGAAATGGAGAAAATAAATTGGGAAAGTAGAAAAGGGAAGGGAAATTTCGGAAGTGGGAAATGATCTCAACAACAAGCTCCAACTATGGGATGATAACCCCCTGTGGGTTGTCAAGAATCCAGAATCTCTCGTGACCAAGTGCTTCCACCCATTTTGCTATGGAGTTAGATTAAGAATATACAAACTGAACAAAAATAAAATTATGTACAATGAGAATGAGAAATTCTTAGGAGAAGAAACCTTTCAAATGTTTCCCGTTGACAGGAAGCATTAACCTTTTTCCTTTCATGTCTTGGAGCATATAGGAATTAAAGACTAGTATCTTCTCGATGACATATGGTCCGATCGAGAGTGCTTCGAACTTCGTATGCATGGACGACTTCTCCTTGGCCTTGTTCCAAAGTAGCACCAGCTCTCCCTTCTGGAAGTTCTTCATAGTTGTGCTTTGATCAAAATATCTCTTGACACTTTGTTGCCTCTGAGAAGTTCAATTCAAGGCTTTTCTTCGTTCCTCTTCCAATTTCAGCAACTGATTGATTCTCTTCTGGATGGGTGAATTGTCTTATGTATCCTCGTTATTGACCATGGAGATCAATGCATTGAGCTCGAGGCTAATCGGCATTTTTTTCTCTTTCCCATAAACCAATAAGTATGGAGACATCCTTGTGCTATCCTTTGGGGTTGGTCTGCTTGGCCATAATGCTTATGTCAACTTCAGATGCCAATTCTTGTGGTTTCTATCAATGGTTATCTTCAGTATCTGCACAAGTGTTTTGTTTGTCGATTCATCAAGGCCATTTCCTTGTGGGTAATAATTCGATGATTGACCCATGATGATTCCATATTGTCTGCAAAACTCCATGAACTTTGACCAGATGAAGATTGAACCATTATCTGTGATAAATTTATCAAGGACACCAAATCTCGACATAATGTTGTCTTTGAGGAATTTAAACAGTTCTTCCGCATTGGCCTTCTTTAGTGCCACCGCTTCTGGCCATTTCGTGAAATAATCAGTAGTTTTCAGAATGTATACATTCACCTTGGTATATTTTGGATTAATCGGCCCAACAATATCAAGTCCCCATTGGGAAAATGGTTGTTCTACCACAATCAGCTGCAAAGGCATCGCGAATTTCTTCATTTTTCCTGAAAACTATTGGCATGACAAAAATTTCCTAATCGTAGCATACAAATATCTGAAGATTGATGGCCAGTAAAATCATACTCTGATTATTTTGTGGGTTGTTGCAGTAGGTGCAAAGTGTCCACCACATATTCCCTCATGGAATTCTTTGATCAGTTCTTGGGCTTGATTTTCATCAACGCATCTTAGCAGTATACCATCAAAATTTCTTCTGAACAGTATGTTAGCAATAAACACATATTGGTTCTCCTTCATCTTCAGTGTCCTTCGCTCCTTGGGATTCATCGTGACAGTAAATTTCCCTAACCTTAAGTAGAATATAATATCTCCATACCATTCTGAATCAGCTAATGGTTCTCCGACTAAAATTGAAATCATCTCATCGATCGAGTCCCCATTCGTGATGAGCTTGCATAAACCTTGTCCCTTGATTTCATTTAAAGGTTTAATATTGATATCATATTCTTGAATTGTTGCCAACCAGTTATCCCATTTTCCTTCTCTCAGCTGTTGATTTTGAAGCATCTTCACTGGTGATGAGGGAAGCTATAACATGGGATTTTAATATATACGTCTAAAAGTGAGCTACTGCTTTTACAAGAGACAAGGCTTGCTTATCGAGTTCTGAATACCTCAACTCATATTTATGTAGGGTTTTTCTCATAAAACTTATTGGGACTTCTTCTCCTTTGCTATTTTTGTGGGTGAGTATGGATGCAACAACTGTCTCTATAGTAAATGAATAAATGATGAAATATCTTTGAAAGTCCAGACTAATGAGGACGGGATCAGTGGTGATTTCTCCTTTGATATTGTTGAACGCCTCCTGGGTATTTGTTGTTCATTTGAACCTCTATTCCTTTTCAGTAACAAATTGATCGACTTTACGATGCTTTCATAATCAAGAACAAATCTTCACACAAAATTGATTTTCCCGAAAAATGACTGGCCTCCCTTCTTGGATGTCGAGGGGTTGAGTCAATCTATGTAAATCCCTTCCTGGATCTATGTAAATCCCTTCCTTGCATATAATATGGCCCAACAACTTGCCTTGAGTCACAGTGAACAAGCATTTCTTTGGATTCAAAGAAACGTCGTATAATCTACATCTTTCAAAAACATTTCTTAAATCGTGGATATGATCCTCCCTTTTGTTTGAATGCACCGTAAAGTCATATTGATAGTCTGCCATAAACTTTCCTATCAACCCGTTGAACGCATGATCCATGGCCCTTTGGAATGTGGCTCCAACATTCTTCAAACCGAAGGGCATTCTAGCATATGCATATGTCTCCCATGGTGTGATAAATGTTGTCTTTGCTCTATCTTCCTTGGCCACAAAGACCTGATTATATCCATAGAAACCATCCAACATGAACATGAAAGTCTATCCAATAACTTTTTGTAGAATAAACTCCATGTTAGGCAAAGGAAAATTATATGTTATGCTTTCTTTGTTAAGATCTTTGAAGTCAACACACATCCATATTTCCTCGGTATTTTTCCTTACGATCACTGGATTTGAAAGTCAGTCTAAATGTATGATGGGATAAATTATCCGTGCCTTCTTCAACTTCTCCAATTCGATTTTTACCAGAGGTTTCAACTTGGGATTCATCATCCTTATTTTTTGTTTCATTGGTTTCTCTTCTTCCCTCAAAGGAATGAGATGCTAGAATATCGTTTTATCATAGGATTTCAAATCATCATAGGTCCAAGAGAATACATCAATATATTGTTTGAATAAGGAAGCATATTGATCAACCTCTTCACTGGTGCAATCAACCCCCAAGTTGACATATTTCGGGGATTTGACTGGTCCAATATTTACTTTTCTCGTTTCATGCACCTTTCGAACTAAAACTTCTTCAAGGAGATTCTTGTCATGATTTTATTTTGTAAATAGAGATTTTGGGACGACATACGATCTATTGTCTTCTTCATCATCATCGTTTAAGAAAAAAAAATCCAATTTTTCATCATTCTCAAATACTTGTAAGTACTCAACATTATCGGGCACGGATGGTCAAAAAGCTCTTTCTACCCAGAAATACATTTTGCTTTGGGCATCGTCTGGGTTTGATAATGAGGCCTCCAAGGCTAGTGAATCGGACTTGTGATTCTTGTCCCTTGGAATGAAAGCAATGTTGAAGGAGCTGAAAGATTCCATCAGTTCGTTAACTCTTTTGAAATATGGCTTGCGTCTTTCCTTTTTTATTTTATACTTTTTGGTAACCTTATTGATGACCAACTCTGAGTCTCCAGTCACAACGAAATGTTCTACTTTCATTTCGTGTGCAAGGATCATCCCCTGGATTAGAGCTTCATATTATGCCTCATTATTTGTGTAGGAAAACTCCATCCTTAGAGCATGGGGATGCACAGTCTTATTTAGACTCAAAAGAAGAATTCCAACTTTGTTCCCAGATTTAGAACAGGATCCATCAAATGACATCCTCTAGTAGCCCTCAAACAAACATTATTGGCCCCCCAAGCCTTGAAATCGCTCTAGGATTTCGTTGTGCTCCATGTCTAGGATAGCATAGTTTCCAATCCCAGCATCTATATAATATTCCATTAATTCGTTGTCCTTCATCTTGAAGGAAAAGGGTTTTTTGGGTTCATGGGGTACCTTAATCATCGCTCCCTCCTTTCCTAGTAGCATCATACAACTCTCATCGTTCATTATATATCCGCAGATCATGGATGTCCAATCTCTTCCCATCACAACCCCATATTAAAGAGGAAGGTCTACCACAATAATATTGAAAATTGTAATGATATGGAGGGTTGTTGTAATCCAATCATAAAAATCCTTGATTTCTTCGTACGCTGGCACTTTTCTAGAATCGATTGCATATATGCTCTCATTGGTTTCATAATAATTAGTGCAATTCATGCCTAATGCCTCCATGACTGCAAGCGACATTATATTATTTTTCGTGCCAGTGTCAACTAAATAGTTATGTAATGCAACATCTTGATTTTCAATTGAAATGTAGAAGGGAGGAATTTTACCTCTCAGCTTGGCAATTGATGGGATCTAGCTTTGTTTTGGACTGCTAACGATAGCTTTAGTTCTTTCCGATGGATCATCCAACAACTTCAAGATGTTTTGTCTCTACTGAGGAATATTTACCACTTACATAAAAGGCAGAGTTATCCTCAATTTACTTAGTTCCTCCACAGAATTATATGTCATATGAGTGGAGCTTGACATCATGTGTTACCTTTTGGTTCCATCTGTCACTTTCTCATTCGACACTTTTTCATTTGTTTTTTCTTTTTCCTTGTCAAAGTCGCCTTTATTCTTTGGTCTATTTACAAACCCTCTTGTCTGGGCGACGCTTTCTTGTGAGTTAGGATCATTGTCTCCCTCTCAAAATATATACATGGATGTCTCACATCCATATATATGAATTGTTTCAGAGCTTTCATTAGGTAAGTAATAAGTTTATTTCTCGATTAATTGCTCGTCATAGACATCATCCAAAACAATCGTGTTTGGAGTGGGTTGTCTGGGAACCCTTGGTCTCTCTCGATCATCAGTATTCTCGAACCTGACTCTTTTTTTGGGGGGAGGGTTCCTCCTTTTCTCGGGAATCGACATTATTGGGTTTGGCATGTAATTATCTCCCCTTCCCTGTCTGTTTATCTTGTTCTGCATCTATTTGATTGTTCTATTCATCTGTGCAATTTCAATTATTTTCTTTGTTTCCTATGCTGCCACAAGATCAACCTTTACATCAGGTATGGTTCCTTTAAAAAATCTTCCTCCCAACGTTTAATTCTGAGCCACTCAAGGTTTGAATTCTTCATTCTTTCTTGAGTTGGAAGCTCTTTGATTATAAATATTTAATCCCCCCATCTGCTTTTGTACTCTTCCCAATATAATGTCGGGGTCGACACCTGTCTCAATCATAATTTATTCCATCTCAGTGGCCTTAGTCATTGCTTCCTCCAAAGTATCCATTTGGGAGGTTCTAATGGAATACTTCACATTTGGAGGCATTGCATTCTTATAAAAACCGAGAATGATCGGGTCATTGGGTATTTTATCTTCTGGAATTCTACTGAAGGTCTTATAGAACTTGAGGTTAAAATCATGTATGATTTCATTCTTCCTCAACCCAATCTGGGTGAAGTCTGTGAGGAGGGTATGGTAATCAATTGGAGGGGAAAACATAGTTAGGAACATAGCCTTGAGGTAATTAAATGAGCGAATGTATCTACAGGGCAACGTTGTATACCATTCATAAGCTCTTTCTGATAGGGTTTGCAGAAGTAACCTCACCATGATGTCGTCATATTCAACTCGGTGAAATTCACACACATCAAGAAATAAGTGAAGATGCCTCTTTGCATCGATTGTTCCATCTCCAAAAAATTCCTTTAAAGTGCCCTTAGGGAGAACAGGGAGCTCATGTTGTTCACCTATAAGATTAAGAGGGGAATCTCTTACCCTCCTTCTATTTCCAAACCATGGGATTCCTCGATTTCTTGTGGCATCTTTTCCACCTCCTTGTCTCTCCTTGTGATTCTCATCTTGGGGTTGTTCATCTCTCGCTACCATGTCTGAAGAGGCTTCGGGACTAGACTTTTCACTTCTAAAGATAGAGAGTTGCTTACTTTTACTTCTGGTAATGGGTCCCTTGTATTCGTCCAGCTTCAATATTGACCTTGTTCTTGTGATTCTCTAGCTAGCCTTTGATTTCTTTGATCTTTTTGTTCTTCTATCCTCTGTCTTCAGAGGATTTCTCTTTCTTCTTCTTGGACTAATATCTACCAGGACCTTTCTAACTCTTCTCAAGTCTGGGTTTTCGTTATTACCAGATTATACAATTGGTGTAAAATGCTTCGTTGATTATTCAATCCAATTTTTAAATGGGTTGATCACCCTGGGGTAAAGTCATATCTTCTTTCACAAAATTTGGGCCAGGTTCCAAATTTTCAGTTCATGTCCCCGGTATGGTCGCAAAAAATGTTGACGCTTGAATCCGTTAGGACCGAAACGGAAACCTCACAAGGATATAAATCCCCTTGCATTTTTAAAGAGGTGGTACTCCTCTGTTATGATTTTATTTTCTTTTAAAGAAATCTCCTGAGAGTGGACCAGGAACCACACACATTCACACATTTAAAGAAAATAAACAAAATTTCCTCACATCCATCATAGTAGGGATAAATATTTCTGATCACATAAAAAATAAAAGAAAATGATTTGCATGCATAAGAGAACTTTGACAGAGTGATACTTGGGCAGCTCAAATAATGACAATGATAGATCAACCTCAAATACTTTATATTCATAAAATTGGGTTACAAAGTACAATCGAGATTGTTCCCAAAATAGCTCTCTTGGAATTTATAAAAAAATATATAGTTCATTACATATTCTCTGAAATTTAAATGTGTTTGTCATAATGACTGAGATTGGGGCTCCCACTAACCATAAAGCAAATATATATAGGAATGAATTTTGTAGAAGGAATAAAGTGGGCAGCGGAAGACAACAAGACCTAGTAAGAAGAAAAAGGAAATTATTAGTCTCCGGTTAAACCTTTATATTTAAAGAGGTGGAATAACTCGATGAAGAACTTGATAAAGACAGAAGGATGTGATAAGTATGAACTTACTATGATGGTATATCCTCCTTTTTACTTTCTTTTTGATGTCCTTGTATGGCTTTCATTGACAGTTACAGGAACCATCTCAACTGTCTTTTTCCCTTCATCGGTAAGTTTGTCAAAATCCTTTTTAAACTACTCCTTGATGTAGCTTCTCATTGGTGCCATGTTTATTTCATGTCGGATTTTCATATTGAAAATCTCTCCCTCCAATTCCCTAAGATCAATGGAAATATTCTGCAAAGCTTCTTCAATATCTTGATTTTTCATTGAATAGTCCACTAGTCGGCTCTCCACGTCATCTTCACTATACTCAAGAATGCCATAGAATTTTTCAAATGATAACCCTTTAAAGATCTCAAATTGTTCGTCAAAGGCTTGCTTGGTTAGGAACAACTAGTTGAGAATCAATTTAGGGTCTTGGACCTCATTAGTGCTCCTGGCTAGGTCTACCTCAGTCACCCTTTTGAATAATTCTTCTCTTCTAGTTATGGCTTAGATGCATGCTTAGAAAATGATATTCAAGTTATTAACCTTTTTCCTTCCAACATGCGTTTAGTTGTTTTATCCGGTTCAGAGAAAGGATATCCTCCTCTCTTCTTCTCAACTATGTCATATTGGTAACTTTAAAACCGAAGGGTATGACCGCGTCGAGGTAAAAACCTTCTTCATTTTTCAAATCTGCCTGTAAATATTCATGGAAGGCATGTTTGCTTATTCCAAAAGAGACCATTCTCTTTGACATCTCCTAAGCCTCTGTAATTAATTTCATTCTTTTCTTAATGTTCTTCTCCACATATCCCCTGGCTGATGTCAGCAGGCTTGCAAATCCTTTCAATTTTGCTAAAGGACTAGCAAATACTGGAAGAGGAATTAAATATTCCTCCAATTATTTGATTCTTTCCTTTAACTTGATGTTCTCTGCTTCAAGGCCTCCAAAAGAATCATCTAGAGCATCTCTAGTTTCTCGGTGAATTTTGGAAATTTGGGAAGGTCGCATGTTCCATAGGTTAACCTCTGAATAAGATTTCCCCTTTTTATTATTTACATCTCTTTTCTCAATAATTAAACTTTTAGACTCGTTGTCAAAAACAACGCTCTGAAATAAAAAAGACTCTTCTTCATCTAAGGTCTCGCTCTCAATTATTTCCATCAAAGGATTCTGGTGAGCTGTGTTCTCTGGTTGATTAGTGTTGGGGAACAACTTTTCGATGTCAATATCGAGTTCCATATCCTTGAGGTAGAGGTCGTGGATGTCGCTTTCGCCTCGAGGTCCCTCCTCTTCTTGCACAATATTTTTCCTTTTCTTCCTCAAGGGAAGCTTATGGGAGCTTTCAATTTTTCCCAAAGGATGGTTCTTATCTCCTCCTCTGCCTGAAGAATTGTGGGTTACTTTCTTAATTTGGTGGGTCGTTGGAGCACTGCTCCGAGATGTTGTACTCTTTGGGGTGACAGTTGGGGATTGGACACTCTTCTCACCAGGACCTTTTCCTTTCTGTTTGTACACCTCATTGGTGTTGAGTATTGTTTCTAGGTTTCCAGTGTCACGAGCAAGAGTTCTTGAGTCATTGTCTTCGTCTTCATTCAGAATAGCGTTAATAAAATAATTGTTGAAGCTAGCTTCCAGTAGATGTTCTACACAAATTATGCTAGGGTCAAACCCTTTTATCCTTTCATCATATCTTAGGTTCAGGCTGTGGAAATGGCTTGCAAATTCATCAATCTTGTTCATATTTTTGAATATGAAGTCCCCAACTTTCCAAGGCAGAGATATGAATTGATTTTTTTATCTTTTCTTGGAAAAAATTCAACCAGTAATTGTACTGCCTTGCTATTTCAGTAACAAACATTTTTTCAAATATGTGGCATGGAAGGAAGGAAGGATTTTCCTTGGAATCGAAAATCCTTATGACGTTGTAATTCTCCATGTGTTCCAGTGTCCCCTTCCTATCCAGGAACTTACTCGCATGGTCAAACATCCAGGGAGCATCCTTTCCAAACAACAAGCCTTTAAAAACTGAGATAAAATCATTAAAAACTTCATAAAAATGTTGGGAGGCTTTGTGCCTCCATAATGTTTGATATTAGAAGGTTATCGGGTCGAATTCACAGTTAACTTCTTACACACAGATAATCTCGAAAACTAACAACAATGTGCTATCGTGAAAACCAAATAAGATGACATAAAGAATTTCTTCTCCTTCTTGTATTGCGACAATTGGGAAGAGATTTCAATGGAAATCAACTTGCCCCAATCGAAGATGGCCTATTACTTGACCGTAAAGTATAAAATGTAAAGAATCATGTGGGAAAATCTAGTTATATTTTCGTGTCCTATTATCCTCGTGAAAAGCCAAGCAATTTCCCGGAATTGATTTTTGAATGAGCTAACCTGCAATCTTGTGATGTCCTCGGGGACGGTCATTGGGTTCTCCAGGAACTCAGGTAAGAGTTCCAACCCATTGTCATGCTTCTTTAAGAATTATCTGCAATCTTCACCCTTCAAGGTAAGTGTTGGCTCGGGAAGTCTCAACATCTTATGAAATACCTGGGGCGACAGAGAGACAGGAGAATAGTGTGAACCCTCGACTGGAAAAGGTTAAAAATTGGCTAAGAATAGTATAGTGTGGTGGTAGAACAGACTCATCATAGGAGGAATGAGACTTCGAAGTTCGCGGAGTCAAGGGGTCAAAATGTATATCGTGGAACTTTTGGATGCAAAATGTATATCACAGAACATGGGGTATGAGAGTTCGACCCCTCCAACCCAGGAACTCACGATCGCAAAATCGACTAAGTATAGAATAATGCAGTGGTCAGTCGGACTTGTGATGTGAGGGTATGGATGGAGATGAGGATATTCAAGTCTGCCAACCTGGGAACCCTTCATTCTGAAAAAATGACTAAGTGTAGAACTAGAAAGGGAAGGTAGAAGGAAAAAAGAAAAAGGGAAAAAATGAGTAAGTATATAAGAGGGAAAAGAAAGGGAGAAAATAAATTGGGAAAATAGAAAAGGGGAGGGAAATTTTGAAAGCAGGAAATGATCTCAACAAGTTCTTGAAAATCCATTCTGCCAGCTAGCTGGGGGGAATTTCTTCCTCCACCAAGAAGCTTCCATGCTCCATAGGTCGGGTTTGGGGTCTAGTGATGCCACTCGGCTCGAACAGGGATTCCAAGGGTTGTTTATCAAGAGGAGGAATTTCTTCTTCCACCGGGTAGCTTCCCATGTCATACAAATTTTCAGAAGGGGGTGGAGGCAAGTCCTCGACATAAGGGGAGGGAGGGGGAGTCTCAGTCCAATTTTGGCCTCTTCCAGGGGATTCGATCGGAGGGAGGGGCAGCGAAGGGTCATGGAGACTACGCCTCGCAACAGAACTACAATACACTGCCCCCCTTTTGGTTTTTCCATGCTCTTTGGGCATGATTGCAGTATAACAACGAATATGGGGCAACAGAGGTGAATTCCAAGCTAGTGGAGTCGTGTTGGTGAAAAGGATATTGAGAAAGGTGACCAACAATGGTAGGGAGGTGACAAAAGGAGGTAAACCATAGGAATGCACAGTCGACCGAGAGAACCAAAGAGCCAACTGAACTTGGTAAATGACAGAATGCCCAAGAACTCTTACCTTCATATCGAATGAATGAATGTTGGTGGGGGACGCCATGAAATCTGAAGTGACAATAGCTTGAGGATGAGTACCCATCGTAGATATCCAAAGCTAGTTCACATGTAGAGCCATTAAGTTCACGGAGGTAGAGCAGTGCACTACCATAAGTGTAGTGGTAAGGCCCCTCATTCAAATGGTGTGGGGATGAGGGCGACAGTTGGGGGTAATAACTCCCCAAGTTGCTTGTGTGCCACCTTTCTCTCTATTGTCAGATGTCACCCCATTCGGGGAATTAATTTTCTTCTTATCATTCTTCATTCTTCAATAAATTAATACACGAAATCATTTTTCATAGTGATATTGAAATCAATATAGAGGATTAATTTTGTTCGTATCATTCATAGTATTTTTCATTGAAACCAATGCACCCTATTGTTTTGTGTTATATCATTGTTAAAATGAATACAACAAATTGAATATGTTAAATCATTTTTCATTGTATCATCACTTAAATCAATGCACTTTTTTTGCATCTCATCATTATTGAAATCAATGCAAGTAATTGCTCTAAATTATTTCTCATTGTGTCATCACTAAAATCAATGCATTGCATTGTTTTTCATTATGTCATTGTTGAAATCATAACAATTAATTTCTCTAAATCATTTTTCATTGTACCATCTCTAAAATAAATGACCCTATTGTTTTTTGTTATATCATTGTTAAAATGAATACAACAACTTGAATTTGCTAAATCATTTTTCATTATATCATCACTTAAATCAATGCATATTTGTTTGCATCATATCATTATTGAAACCAATGCAACTAATTGCTCCAAATTATTTCTCATTGTGTCATCACTAAAATCAATGCATTGCATTGTTTTGCATTATGTCATTATTGAAATCATAACAATTAATTGCTCTAAATTAGTTTTCATTGTACCATCTCTAAAATAAATGCACCCTATTGTTTTGTGTTATATCATAGATAAAATCATTTAGACTCCCTTATTTCACTAAATCATCTTTTTAATATCATTTCTTAAATCAATATGCCCTATTGTTTTGTGTTATAACATTATCACTGAAATCAATGCACCATATTGCTTTGTGTTATATAATCATCACTTAAATCAATGCACCTTATTGTTTCATGTTATATCATTGTTTAAAATGAATAGAACTACTTGATTATGTTGAATCATTTTTCATTGTATCATCACTTTTTTTTCCAAGGAAAAAAGTGTACTTTTATTCACTCGGAGAGAAAAAATTACATTTTGTAGGTGCTTCTATGAGGACAACACACCCCTTGTGTGTAAAATGAAACAAAGAGTGTAGGTCCTTGACCCTATCTCGAAAAAGAGGCTTTTTAAGAGAAAACAGATAGCTTATATTTACATCACCCAGAACAAGGTAGGAAATAAACTGTCTATTTAAGAGCCATAGATGTGCATGTATAAGGAGCTCCAGGAAGGAACTTCATTATAGACTGGTAGTCTATTTTCAACTTTCTAGAATTTTCTCTATAGTGGGACTTCATCTGCTGAAAAATGTTGGTGACTGTTGTTTGCAAAAATTACATATGATATGAATTTTCCCGCGTTCAAATTGCACCATCCAAATGACTATTTATGAAGTGAGTGATTAGAAAGACTCATTCCTGTAGTTGTCCCAAGGCTTCAATAAAGGGACGGTGGTAGAAATCACGAGTTTCATCTTCCTTGAATTTTGTGATGTGTCACTGACCCAAAGTTAGAGGAAGACTTGCTTTTGATAGTGCGTCTTCTACCACGTTCCTATTCCTGTAGACATGGGAGATAACCATTGTATCAAATTCTTCCAGCAAATGAAATATGTCCTCCAAAATAGGGAGAAGAAAAATATTGTGACATTGTTGAAGTTTTATTTCCCAGTTGATGACATTCATAGAATCACCATATATTTGAAGGTGAATTATTTCCTTTTTTTTTGTGAATAGAAGTAGTAGTTTCAGAGTCATTAGTTCGACATAGTTATTTGTACCCTGTCCCAGTCCCAATTTTAGATGAAAAGAATGGTTTTCAGCTAGATGGAGTACTATTCCACCCTCGCATGTGTGATTCTGAGAATCCCCATCGAAGTAATCCCAGGGCTTTGATTTGTCTATGGACTCTGTTTGTTTCAACTGCAAAGCCGAACCTTTTTTTGACTGTGGGAAATGTGACAGAATGGACAAACTTTTGGCTGCAATTTCTCTCTGGAAGAGGGGATTTGTCCTTGAAGATTGTTGTTATTCCGAGCCAGCATAATTCCCCAATTAATGATGAGAGGAAGAGATTTTAGCTCCTTAAATATAGGATCATGGATCCAAGCCTTCCAATCCTGTTCCAAAATGGTTCCTCCCTAGATAAAGTTCTCTCCAAGACTAGTTGAGGCTTCAATCCACACTCTCTTTGTAAAAAGGCAGGAAATGAGCATATGATAACTTGTTTCATTTTCATTTTGACAAAGGGGACATTTGTTAGGTCCTTCAAACTGACACTTTCTCAGGTTTTCCCAGGTTGGAACTTTTTCATTTAGGGCTGCCCATAAGAAAATTTTGACTTTTGGTGGACATTTTAACTTCCATAGTCCCCTCCACCACCAACATCAGTTTTGTTGAAGGAGGTCTAGGTTCACATCAATGTAGCCAAGTTTTGGTGTATAATATCATGATGGATCCTTTTTCCAAACCATCTCGTCCTCTCTGTTTGAAATTCTGATGTGGCCTACCTGTAGTGTTGTGGTGTAATTTTCATATCATGTTGTTAGAGCTCCAATTAGTCCCAGATTAGTAGAAGTTTTCCATCCTTGATTCTAGAGGGTAGTTGAGTTAGGGTCAGCAAGGTGGGAGAGGAGGAAGATGTTTTTCTTGTGGAGATGGTTAATTAATTCCATTGGGAGGATGTGAGAGTTTCCACTTCCCGACCAGGGATCTGAACCAATGCAAAAGTGATTTCCTTTTTCTGTTCCACATTCCAGTCCTTCCCCTATCACTGGAAAGGAGGAGATTAAAGATTTCCAGAAAATCAAGCTTTGTCTAAAGGTATTGTTTAGAGATCTAATCCAATATTCAACTGTATCCAGTAAAATGTATTTTTGGGTGACTACCAGAGACCACAGATTGTTTTCTGAGATGAGGCGCCAACCCATTTTTTCCACCAAAGCCTTGGAAAACAAAACAATATTTTTGATCCCCAACCTCCCAGATATTTTGGTGGAGAAAGACGATCCCATTTTTCCCATGGATGAGAGAACTTGTCCCCAGAGCTCGACCAGATGAATCAGGAGTAGGCCCTTCTAATATTTTCCAGTATTCCTTTTGGAATCTAGGCTAGTGACATCCAGTAAACTGGGATGGCTTCCAGAACTACTTTGGTTAGAGTGAGTCTTCCTGCCCTCGAGAGCCACCTGAAGCTCCATCTAGTTAATCTTTTTTCCAGTTTTGAAAGCAACCATTTCCAGTCCTCCTTGTGATAATTGTTCGTATTTAGGTGAAACCCCAGGTATTTTAGGCCTCCTAAGAAGTCCTAGTTGTAAAAGGAAAGAGTCTTCGATTGATATCTTCTTCCTCCCTTTCCATTTCTAAGAAGGAGAGGGTAGATGTTTGGAAATTTATTTGCATACATGTAGCCAAACGAAAAAGGGAAATAATTATTGCTAGAACTTCTTCATCCTGCTCCCGACCACTACAAAAGATGAGGATGTCATCCAAAAATAGTAGATGTGTGATTCTCATACCAACGGTTATTTGAATTCCCTAGAAATTCCCCATTCTTACTGCATTGGCAATAACCTTGCTCAGACCTTCAGCCACCAGGAGGAAGAGGAGTGGAGAAAGTGGACATCCTTGGCGCAGACATTTTTCCAAGATGAAGAAGGGTGAGGTTGCTCCATTGATAAGGACGGAAAATGAAACCGAAGTAATGTAGGCCATCGTCCATTTTATGAATGGAACCTCAAACCGAATATGAATGAGTAGGAGTTGGATGTATGACCAATTTACCCTATCAAAGGTTTTTGAGAGATCGATCTTTATGATGGTACCTTTAGCTCTTGTGGTCTTCAGGATATGAAGCCCTTCCTGAGCAACTATTGTTGCTTCAGGGATTTTACGTCCTTCAAGAAATCTGAACTATTCTTTTGAGATGGAGGATGAGAGCAGTGGCTTCATCTTACAGGCTATGACTTTGGCTATGATTTTGTAAATGAATTTGCAGAGTGAGATAGGTCTGAAATCATCAAAGGAGTGGGGATCGTCCACCTTAGGAATGAGGGATATAAAGGTGGTGTTTAGAGGGATATGTATTCTATCATTTAATCTAGATTCCTCTATGACTTTAAGAATATCGCATCTGATCTGATCGAAGAAGCCCAAATAAAATTCAATTGACCATCCATATGGACCTAGACTTTTATCCTTTTGAAAACTTTGAATGGTGTCCTTGAGTTTAGTTTCAGTGACTTCTGCAAAGAGGTCTCAGTTCCCTTCCTCATCGACAAAACTGGGTAAGTAGAGGGATAATTTTATGATGTCTACTATGTTTTCCATTCCGTCCGCTTTGAATAAGAACTGGAAATGTCTCCTCCCCAAATTTTCTATCCCTTCAAAGGAGGTGGTTGATTTGTCATCTTGGTCCTTTAGGCTCCATACTGTGTTGGTAGCTTTTCGTCCCTTGGAAAAGGCATTGAAAATTTTTGTGTTCTCATCCCCATTCTCAAGCCATATTTCCCGAATTTTAAGCCTCGAGGTTGCTTCTTGTTCTGCCATTAATTTCTTGTGCCTTGCCTCAAGGATCCTCAAGTTTTCACGAGAGGCTTCTGAGGAGAACCCAGATTCAGTGTCTTGATAAATCACCTTCAGTTGGTCCTCAATACTTTTGAGTTCTCGCTCATCTTTTTTTTTGTTTTGATTTTTCCCAAGGAATGACCAATTTTTTTGACTTATTTTAGATTGTCCATGAATTGGATGGAAACCGGAGTTCCATTTTTATCTTGTATAGGGGTCCAATTTGGTTTTACCATATTTTGAAAACCTTCATCCTTTAGCCAAGTAGAATTGAATTTGAAAGAGGAGGTTGGCTTTTGGGGACCCCCTTTTACAGCAAACCAAATTGGGGAGTGATCTGAATCCCCTCCACTCCCAATCCATTGGCAGAAGTGGAAAGGAAGCATCGACATAGATTATGTGATCAATAAACAGTCTAATCTTTTGGTGACATGAGCCTCCCCAACCCTCATATTCCTCCAGGTGGGAATAAACTTGAGTGGTGCTATATCAACAAAGCCTTTGGAAGCCAGAGTATGGTTGAAGAACTCTGCTTGGGGGTCTGGGTGTTTCGAAGGACCCCAACTTTCAGCTTCCCCTAAAGAAAATTTGAAGTCGCCTCCAATTATTAAATTTTTCGCCTTCATAAGCTCTTTGCTAAACATAGTGTTCTAGAATGGAATCTTGTCTGTATGAGTCCCATAAGCGTTGATTATTTTGACCTCCAGGCCAAGTCCTTCCACTTGTATATCTATCCCCAGACAAGAGTCAGAAGCATAGGAGTTTAAAATATTTATACTTCTAGAGCACCATCCAATGTCTAGTCCTCCTGACCTTCCTCGAGCGTCCAATCCTAGGAAATCCCATCCGGGAAAGAGAGTAGAAAGTGTTTTGGTGGTCAAAGTTTCATCTTCTAGGGTTTCTTGAAAAAGGACAACATCAGGTTGGTGTAGAGAAACCAACCTCTTCAGAGCGGTTTTTTTGTGGGGATTCGCTAAACTAATGCAGGCACCACCTGCTACGTCGAAGCAGATCTTCGATTCCGCCATTTACTGCACTGGAATCTTTCTTGCATACGGTCTTCATCATTCTTTGACAGGGATAAATTAGCTAACTGTCACTAACATTTGTTCTTCCGTTTTATTTGGCAGGACTATTGCCGAATTTGTCAAATTGCCGAATTTGTCAAATTGCCGAAATTGTCAAATTGCCGAATTCGTTAAATTAAGCACTTTTGGTTTTTGCACACCCCCGAGTCTACTTAAGCCCCAACGGAAAGAAATTTTCATTCACATTTTTAACACCACATGAATTTAAAATATGACCAAAGGCCCCAACGGAAATTGACTTACCGTACAGATTATACCTTCCATGCAAATTCTGTTTCCATATATTAAGCACCACGTAGCTCCCAGCGGAAATCACCAAGGTGCCTCGGGGTTTGAACCCTCCATTCTCCATTCCCATACACTGATAAACACGTGGCTTCACCGGAATTCACCAAACGCATTGAAACTTGGACCCTCCATTTTCCGCTGCGTTCTGGATAGCTGACCCTTTGTTGCTTGATATACCACTCGAATTTCGATCATCCGTCTCCTGGATGATTAGTACCGTCGAGCCTTGATCCGTCCGAGCTACCTATGATATCCACCCTTAATCAAATGCTTACAGAGTGAATCGATCAATCCATTAC
>SNQJ01S0046005.1:14659-37332 GCA_010110895.2 Picea sitchensis
AATTGGATTTGATCCCAAAACCTTCATGAAGTTTTTCATAAGAGCATCTATCAGTTAAGATAACTCTTGGGGCTATTTATCAATATACTTGTTAATGAGTTTTTTAATATTTTTAACAAATTTTTCCAAGGAAATATTTGCAAGGAAACCCAATGGATGCTTCTCCACATTTATGAATGACATCCTTAGTAAATATGGATGTAAATTAGTGCACCTTATTTAGGAAGATTTTGGGGATTCGAACTGGACACCTACCGACATGGAACTAGCTAAAGACAATTTTTTTCCTCGGAAAACAACATGGGAAACCCCTGAGTACTTCCCCACTTCGTGGATGGTAAACAGGGTAAATCGTCGGCCCTGATTACGGGGTCTAACCCCAAGGTGGAACAAGAGATTCAAACCTGTGACCTCCTCCGCCGAGGACAGCTTCACGTCTAGCTCATAACCACTTGAGTTAATCCTTGAGGCTAAATTAGCTAAAGGCGTTGTTTAAATGTTCTATGTTTTGGCATTTTTTGTTGTTATCCGATGATATAAATTTGGGTGAAATTGCAATTATATGTTGTTTAAATTGAGTTTATGAATGCATAAATGGATTTAGCATGTTGAAAACCCCGAGGGCACTCAAATTATACAAACTTAACCACCCAAATTTTCATATCAAACAATCTCTCTCCGGATTTTAGGCAACATTAAACATATAATATCCATGGAAAAGAGGAGCGGGTGGGGTTATCATTTCACCAGGAGGAAATATCCAACTATTATTCTCTTGGAATATTTACCAAGCAATCAACAACCAAGCCGAGGATTATGCATTACTTCAGGGTCTAAGATAAGAAAGACATCAAGGTATAACCTCCCTTTTAATCCCAGGGGACTCCAGAGTAACCATTAATCACCTAAAGAAAAATTCGCTCCCATCGGAAATGAAACTTGCATCCATCTTCTGTAGAATCCAATATGAAGTAGAAGCCTTGTAGACCACCTTTCCTCTCCATATTATTTGCAAAAATAACACCATTGCAGACAAGCAAGCACTACAAGACACTACATGATCATTAAGAATCAACAATTGCACTATAGAAACATTCATACCATGATATTACCCAAGTCCCTAAGGATTAAGCATAAGGTCGTAAAGGGAAAAAGGCAGGCAAGGCAAAAATGAGATATAGTTAGCACGGGCACTCGTCGTCGCTCTTACATCAATCAACTTATTCACAAAATGATGACATTGGTTGGCAAGGAAGGTCATTTCATGGACATACTCCCCTCCCATATGGATAACCCGCACCGTATTTCTCCTCCAGGCACGTATCCCATGACAATACATTCTCCCTTTGCAACAATGATAAGTGCAATGTTCATTTCAGGAAGGATTTGGACGATTTGTTGGTTTGTTAGGACACTAAATTTAATGAATTCAATACCAGATCAAAGGGAGTCGACATCACTGGTCCAAATCCGACACAAATTCGCAAATCCTGGAGCATGCGTCATTTCTTCTCGCAGCAGATTATGGGCGTGCGAAAGGGATACATACCTCGTAGATAATGTTGATGTTTTGGTAACTGCGGGAGGTATTAACCTCCAAGTGTAACCTTTGTACTTAGAATGTAATATTTCGGAGTAAGAGAACCATTAAACATATGTGTGAAAACCCTAGAAGAGAAGTCATCCCAAGGAGAATAATAATAAAGAAATAGAAGGCCCCAGAAAGAGAAGTCGACCCCACCTGGAAAATTCACTTGGATAGGCTAGTATAAATAAGGAGGCCCCTAGCTCATTTAGACACACACACTCACTCAACAACTAGTGCGCAAGTCTAAGGAGAAACAACTGCAACAACTAGTGCACAAGTCTAAGGAGCAACAGTTGCAACAAAAGAAGGTGCAAGTCTAAGGAGCACCAGCTGCAACATAAGAAGGCACAAGTCTGGAGAGGGAAGTGCAACAGTTGTCATGGAGTATTCTCAGTCTTCCTGGTATCTCTCTTGTGCGCCTCTCTTGGTAAAGGTACGCTTCTATTAGTAGAGGTATGTTCTCTTGGTGTTGTGTTGCTGTTGCAATAATGGTATTTCTGGTTAGGGTTTATCTATTGGTTCTAATGTGGATTTGTTGGAATCATTCTATATAAGAAAAGGTTATTGTGCTCGGGGGTGGCATATGTGAATGCCTATGGTTGGGTGACAACGATGTGACATTGTCTATGGTTAAACGAGCATACCAAAATTTTAATATGGTATCAGAGTTGGTTTCCTTCAGAACAATCTAACCATTGGGAGGAAGATCGTCAGTTTCCCCTATTGTCAAGCTCGTTGAGCACTTGCAACAACCACCAAGAAGCTCACTTAAGGAGGGTGCATCTTTCCCCCGAATCAGATCTTCAAAAGTCAAAAGTTGGAAAATTAGGGTTTCCTCATAAAACCCTAGGTCAAGGCTTCATTGATCTAAGAAGGTTTCATTGAAGAAGCAATCGCAACGCCTATTGTAGTGCTAATTGAAGCTATTTCCCTAGATAAACTTGTTTTCCATTCTTCCAGCAGTTCCAATTAGGGTTTCAGGTTTTGCAATAGTAACAAACCCTAACCCAAATTTGTTGGGCACTTTTAGTGAAGTGTTGGGCCTAATTCTTGGTTGTCCTAGTGAGCCCTAGACTAGAGCACCTTCTGGTGCCCTCAGTCAGCAAAAACGTCAAAGTTGAGATTTTAGAGTCTATTTGCATTATATTCTCTAACTTAGATTTTTGTCAAGAAAGCATATTGTCTTAATACAGGGGATAGGTTGGAGAGAATACTTGTCATCTTGAGTGAAGGAGACTCAAAAGAAAAGCAACAACACTCATTCTTGAAGATAAGACTCCAGGTCCCAAGTTTGATTGATTAAATTGATAAGTTTATAATTTTCATGTATCAAGTTTGATAATTGCTACATTACAAGTAAACACTATAGTTGTGACAACAATCTTTGAAAGGTTCTATTACTGCTACGAACAATGAATACTTGGTTGCATGTGAGCACTATTGATATAAATACTTATTGTACTTGTTTGCAAGATGAACTAACATCTCCTATAGGAGATATTTCTTGTTTTGCTTCCAGGCAGATCACCTTGGTAATGCTATGATGATTACCATGAAATTGTCTTTTAGTCTTGTTACCATAGATATGTTTTTTTTATGAAAATGTTATTATATTGGAAATACTTTTTGCTCTTGTTGTTCTTGTCTCGGGTAGGTTATCTTACAAATTTCATGGAAGTTACCATGGATATGTACGTGTTCCAATAAGGTTATCACGGAAGCAGGTCGCCAGTGATAGCTCCGAGAGGGATCTACAGTGATGGTTGCAAAAGGAAACATATTACATAGCCTCCAGTTTAAGACATGGAGCAGACCGACCATCAGAAAGAGTCAATTCCTAAGCAGTGACAACAAAGCCAAAGGATTTATGGACATCGTGCATTCAAATGTGTGTGGACCAATGACAACCACTTCACTTAGCGGATAATGGAGGAGAGTTCACATCATATGACTTCAAAGCATTCTGCAAAGAAGTTGGGATTAAAAGGGAGCTCACTACTCCCTACAATCCTTAGCAGAATGGGGCAGCAGAAAGAAAGAAACGAATGATAATGGAAGCATTAAAGGCTATGGGAAAATATTTCATATTGCATATCAGGTTTGATATTTTATATTGCTATAGTTTAAGTAAGTATTGTAACTAGAATAACAGTCTTTATATTTTTTTATTATTGCTACTGCTATTGCTAGTTTAGTAACACTTGAATATTATTTGTACATATAACACTCCATTAAATGCTCATATTAATAATGCACTTGTTTAAAAGATAAATTGATCTCCTATGGGAGATGTTCTTGGTTGTTAACTTTGTTCCAAGTAGGTTATCTTGTAACCTCCATGGAGGTTACCATGGAAATGTTGTTATTGTTTCTTGTTCCAAGCAGGTCACATGCAATAGATCTGAGAGGGAGCTATAATGATAATTGTAGAAGGCAACAATTTAGATGGCCTCTAGCTGAGACTTGGAGCAGACTATCCAAACATAGAGTTGCACACATCCATGTAATAAAAGATAAGATATCAAAGTTGGGTCCTTCAGGCAAGAAGGTTGTATTTGTTGGATATAGTGAAACATCGAAGGCATATAGAGTCTACATCCCTGGTTACAGACAAATTGAGATTAGGAGAGATGTTACCTTTGATGAGGATGCAACCTTCACTAGATCAAGGCAACATCATACATATGAGATCTATGATGAGGATCCCGAAGCTCTAAGAGTTGCAGACTCAGATGTTGGTAATGATGTTGTGCTAGAGGAGCATGGTCCAGAGGACCATGACATGGCAGAACCACAAAGACCTACAAAAACGATTACAAAGAAAACAAGACCAGCTTGGGCTCGTGAGATTATTCAAGATGTTGAGAAGTATGGTGCTCTAGATGGATCTTTCAGAGAAAGCAAGAAACCTCGACCATGTTCCAGTTATGTGGCATTGTTATGTGATATTATTGATGTTGATCCTACCTGTTATGAAGAGGCTACAGAAAAGAAAGCATGGAAGGATGTCGTGATTGAGGAATACCAGTACATCATTAAGAATGATGTCTGGGATGTGGTTTTGAGATCGAAAGAGAAATCAGTTGTGATTTCCAAATGGATTTACAAGACAAAACACTCATCAGATGGTAGTATCGAGAAATACAAGGCAAGGTTTGTGGCTTGTGGATTATCCTAGAAAGAAGGAATATATTATGAGAAGACATTTTCTCCTGTGGCGAGGTACACTTCGATTAGAGCTATACTTGACATAACTGCAATGATGAAATGGAAGGTACATCATATGGATGTGTAGACAACCTTCATGAATGGTGTAGTGGAAGAAGAAGTGTACGTGGAGCAACCACAAGGATTTGAGACACATGACAAAGAAACTCATGTGTGCAAATTGAAGAAAGCCTTGTATGGGTTGAAACAAGCACACATGGCATGGTATGGTAAAATTGACAGTTTTATGATGAGCTTGGGCTTTACCAAGAGTAAAGCATATCCTAATCTTTACTACAAGGTCGGGGATATTGGACCAGTGGTATTACCGTTATATGTGGATGACATGTTTCTAATAGGGGACGAGAAGCTCATCACGGAGTGCAAGAGAAAGCTTACATATGAGTTCGAGATGAAAGACCTGGGAATGATGCATTACTTTTTGTGTCTAGAGGTGTGGTAGAAACCAGATGAGATTATCCTGTGCCGAGAAAAATATGCGGTAAAAATCCTGAAGAAATTTGATATGATGAATTGTAAATCCATGCCCACACCGATGGTGACGAACCTGAAGTTATTGAGTGATACTTCTTTAGAGACAGTGGATGTCACCATGTACAATAATATGATTGGTTCATTGATGTATTTGACGAACACTAGGCCAGATATATGCTTTGCGATGAACACTTTGAGTCAGTATATGGTTGAACCAAGACGTGTTCACTTGGTTGTAGTAAAGCATGTGTTGAGGTACCTTAAATGTACAATTGATTATCGACTCCGATATGTTTCAGATCATAAGATATGACTACAAGGCTACACTGATTTAGATTGGGCCGATAGTGTCACATATCAGAAGAGTACATCTAGATGTTGCTTCAGTATGGGGTCAACTATGATATTGTGGCTCAGCATGAAACATACTAGAGTGACACTCAATACGACCAAGGGAGAATACATAGCAACATGTTTAGCTTGTAGCGAAGTTGTGTGGCTTCGAAAGTTAATTGCAGGGCTGTTTGATCTCGAGTTGGAGGTGACTTGTATTTTTTGTGACAACCAGAGTTGTATAAAGTTGTCAGAGAAGCTCGTGTTCCATGAAAAGTCCAAGCACGTTGAGATCAAGTACCATTATATCCGAGATCTGGTGCAAAGGGGAGTTGTGAAGCTCTAGTATATTGGCACATACGAGCAGATAACATAAGTGTTGACCAAGCCTCTATCAAGGGTAAAGTTTGAATACTTTAGGGACAAGCTTGGCATGGTCCATAAGGACGTCCCTCGTAAGAGGGAGTGATGAGTCACATATGTGATTCTTGGGGCAGTAGCTTGCATAGTATGGCAACAACGGGTGGTCATTTATAGGCACGTTACTGACTATGGCACCAATCAACATGACCTCGCACAAGGTAAACAGATGCCGAGCCTTCGGGGCTGGCGAGTTTCCCAACTTTTCAAGATGGAGGGCCAACCTGTGTGGTTGGAGGTGTTTCCTAGCCTTGGGCTAGATTGGTAGTGTGTGCGCACTACATCGCCTAACCCTCGTGGTTAGATGCCCAGTCATTGCGGGATGGATGACTGGTGTGCCAACTAGAAGAACTAGCTCTAGGGCTAGTTGCTAGATTCTGTGTGAGCTGACGAGTTGTAGTTGCCCATACTTCGTTCAAATTGGGTAGTAGCACTTCGTTCAGATTGGGTAGTAGCACAGTTCTATGTAAACTGACTCAACTGCATATTCCATATTCTGTGTGAGCTGGATGGTTTCCTAGTTTAGTGTGAGCTAAATGAAAGCCTTGTAATGACATAGGGTCTGAAAGGACGACGAGGTTGTGCCCACTAGAGGGATGCTACATGCGTTGATGAGGCCCCATATGCATGATTGTGACATGACCATTAGATAGTCTTTGCGTGTGACTATGACAAAGCATGTGTGGCTATGATGGTGATACTTGTGACATGATCTGTTTGATCATGAGATAGTCTATGTGGCTATGGTGATATTATCTGTAGACTGGTCTGCAAGACCATGTGAGTCTTGCCCATTCCATGTGACATGGATGGATGTGTTTAAGACCATTACATGAAGAACATCTTAGTTAATACCTCCCTAGCTAAGAGGGGGTGTTGATGTTTTGGTAGCTGTAGGAGGTATTAACCTCCAAGTGTAACCTTTGTACTTAGAATAAAATATTTCGGGAGTAAGAGAACCATTAAACATATGTGAGAAAACCCTAGAAGAGAAGTTGGCCCAAGGAGAATAATAATAAAGAAATAGAAGGCCCCATAAAGAGAAGTCGACCCCACCTGGAAAATTCACTTGGACATGCTAGTATAAATAAGGAGGCGCTTAGCTCATTTAGATACACACACTCACTCAACAAATAGTGCGCAAGTCTAAGGAGCAACAATTGCAACAACTAGTGCACAAGTGTAAGGAGCAACAATTGCAACAAAAGAAGGCGCAAGTCTGGAGAGAGTAGTGCAACAGTTGTCATGGAGTATTCTCAGTCTTTCTGATCTCTCTCTTGTGTGCCTCTCTTGGTAAAGGTACACTTCTATTAGTAGAGATACGTTCTCTTGGTATTGTGTTGTTGCTGCAACAATGGTATTTCTTGTTAGGGTTTATCTGTTGGTTCTAGTGTGGATTTGCCATAATCATTCTATCTAAGAAAAGGTTATTGTGCTCGGGGGTGGCATATGTGAATGCCTATGGTTGGGTGACAATGATGTGACATTGTCTATGATTAAACGAGCATACCGAAATTTCAACAACTAATATGGTGAGTTTACAACTTTTGTTATGGGAGAGGTCCCAAACATGTTGGATGGGCAAGATAAGTGCGCCACCTTGGGCCAATTTTGGGGAGAACGAATTTGGAAAACACTTGATAGCAGGAGATAGAAGGCAGGAAACAACAAACTTGTTGGCCATAGGAAGAAATTGCAGGCAGACAAAAATGGCAAGGTGTCGAACAGGGGTGGCAAGAAGTAGGAGATGAAGAAAGAGAAGAAATGACCTGTACTATTCAATCCTTGTAGGTTCAAGTCCATGGTCTGTCCACTCAGTGGCTCACAATGATGGAAATTTTAGTAGAACAAAGGCAGAAGCAAAACCAGATGAAGGATGAGTAGGTTGCCATACGATCAGAGGTAGAAGAATTGAAGAACAAACCAGAGAATCTATCCTCGACAAGCACTATCACTATTCCTTTGGAGGAAGCCTCTTCTCTTACCCTGAAGCCGGACATTCCAGACCTCAACTCAGAGCCAGACAAAAAGGACGCAAAGTTAGGAAGGACTCATACTCCACATTAATTTCTTTGCATGTTTTGTTTTTGCATATTACTGGTTTTTTTTTTTTTTTTTTTTTTAAATAAAAAAATATTGTATTACCTTGGGCTAGCAAAAGCTACACATGTCTGAGTATACACCAAAACTTGGCACCTGTTCTGCCACATAAGTGGAAACCAAAACACGTGGGCAACATTGTTCAGAGACCAAAATATGACATATGTCTTAGAGAACATGGGGACTTGCCACCTGTTCTACCACAAGCGTGGAAACAAGAACATGCAGTTGACTGAGTGCCCCGACCAGCTAATGAACCAGAACAAGAGTTTGATTTTCTCAAAAAACTTATCACTAAAACCAAAGAAAAAATACTAAGGAGACTAGACATGAGGCAAACCCGGGCGTCCATCCTGGCGGACTTTGAAGGTGAATAGATGACATCAAGTTGGACATCGAGTTAGGAAGAACTCATACTCCACATTAGTTTCTTTGCATGTTTTGTTTTTGCATATTACTGTTTTTTTTTTTTTTTGTAAATAAAAAAGTATTGTATTACCTTGGGCTAGCAAAAGCTACACATGTCTGAGTATACACCAAAACTTGGCACTTGTTCTGCCACATAAGTGGAAACCAGAACACGTGGGCAACATTGTTCAGAGACCAAAATATGACATATGTCTTAGAGAACATGGGGACTTGCCACCTGTTCTACCACAAGCGTGGAAACAAGAACATGCGGTTGACTGAGTGCCCCGACCAACTAATGAACCATAACCAGAGTTTGATTTTCTCAAAAAACTTATCACTAAAACCAGAGAAAAAAGTAGTAAGGAGACTAGACATGAGGCGAACCCGGGTGTCCATCCTAGCGGACTTTGAAGGCGAATAACTGACATCAAGTTGAACATCGACTTTTTGCAGGCTCGCTTGACAGGGAGTCGAATAGGATGTCCAAGCGCTTGCTAAGGGTATGCTGGTTGTGTAGTTTCTTTGCCAAATCCTTTCGCATCTCAAAAATCAAGACCAAGTGGTCTTCCGTGAGCTTGCAAAAGATGAGAGCCGGGTGAGCATGCTCTTCTGTGTCGTGCTCATTCCAACATTCACCCCAATTTATGTCGGGGTCCTCATCCTTAGCAACGAAAAAATTCTTACAGTGATCCTCCATCTGAGGAGGGATTTCCTCTTCAACCATATAGCCTGTCCCGGATGGCTCCAAAAAAATAAAAAAGGTGATGGTACCTGTGCCCGGTCGCTGCTCCAAGGTGGTCTTCGACAAATTTGGAAGAATTTCCTCCTAGTTGGGAGGAATCTCCTCTTCCACCGGACAACCTCCATGGAAATGCTCTGTGTTAGACGGACAAAGCTCTGGATGAGTCGCCTCATACCAGTTTTGGTCAGAGTAGGGTAAGCGGTCCAAACTGCCGCCTGGAAGGGGAGAGAGAGAGGCTGGTCCCGAGCGTTTGTGCCTGCCGATCCGACTGTAGTAGGCTGGCCCGCGCCGAGACTTACCTCTCTCGCGAGGCATGGCTAGGCAAAGCGTAGGGAGGAAGCAAAAGACGGTGGGGTGGCCAGAGGTGCGAAAGAGAAACAAAGGAAGAATTAGTAAGGCAATGCAGATACAAAGCATAACAACTAGGAGGAAACGATAAATTAAAGTCAAATCCCAGAGATAAAAACCACTGTGAAGCAAAATCAACGTGAGGACAAAGGAATTGATGGCTTTGATTGCCATGAGTGCTTGGTCAATGCAACTTTGCTGCTTTGTACCTGTACCAAGGAGCCGAACTCGAGACCATTAAGACTACCATTCCCTCCTAGCGCACTGAACCTTCCCGGAAATGAATGCTAGGCATATCGACTAGACATGGAAGGAGGGTGGCAGCGAGGAGCCTTAACTGCCCTCGTAGCCAACACACCTGTGGACATGTGTGCACCATGTGTCACCCCATCCGAGGGTTTTTGCATATTACTGTTAGGAAAGTTCTGCATAGTCTATTCTAGGAAGCAATTTGATAAATTGTATAAGAACTTGATAGACTCAAATGCTAAACATAACATAGTAAGCCCACAACCCGTTTCTGCTATAACTGCAAGGGTTGATTTTGATTTTTGGTATGATAGTCTTTTTTGCGATTTATGACAAACCTTTTAATATAATTTTCCCCCGTTTCTTTGAAAAAAAATATCCCCGGAAAAGAGCCAAAACGTAGAACATTTAGACTATGACTTAGCCAAATGCTTAGTAACATTGATAACGACTAGTTAAACTAACCCCTTGAACTTAATATTTTTTAACAATGATCTAATAATGTCTTAAAAAACTGTTAAAATGATACCTTATATTACATGGGCAAAGGTTTTGATCTTGCTCCTAGGAGATGCAATGTTTAAATAGTTCTTCACCTATATTAAAATAAAGTTAATAAAGTGTTCTATCACAATAATGCAAAATTAAAGTAATAAATCTCACTAAATATTCTTTGGGACAAGAGATTAAACTGCAAGGGGTAGTATCTGGTTTTATGTATGGGATTGAAGTTAAATTCTACTAAAAAACAATAACCTCATTGGAGATAGCCTCTACGGAGACCACAAGGGATATTGACTTTCTTGCAAATACTATCTAGGTTGAAACCGACTTTTGGTCCTTGATTAAGACCTAAAACCACCTATGATTCGTTAAGAGCTCGCCTTCCTTTTAGAGTAAGGAAATAGGTCAACGATCCAAGATCTAGAAGTATTTGGCAAAAATGAAAATTCACCCCCTTATGGACCACCAACACCAACATATTATTTTAAGTAGTATAGTTTTCTTAAATAATAATGACGAGTTACTTTACATTTATAGATAATAAACATTCATAATTATCTTCACTATCAATTGACAATTAAATTATAATAAATAACATCAATTAAAAAAATAAATGCTCAGAAATTAATAAAAATAAATCATTAGTTTAAAATAACTTAAAAATAAAATTTATTAATTCCCAGAAAACTTAAAAATGATATCACAATATGGGATGTTTAGGGTGTAAGTATAAAACAAAACCAGAATTACGACATACTATTGTTAGGCACGCCCTCCATCTTTATCATCACGGCTTTTACTGTGTGATCGTTAGTTATTTGGCCCCAACGAGCCTTGTGCGTGTTTTCTTCACCTCACCCATGATGGGATTTCTCCATTTCATACGTTGTCCGACGCTGCTTTTAGTTATTTCCGACGCTGCTTTTAGTTATTTCCAGTTTGTTTTGATGTAACTCATGTTTGGCCACCATAATTTTGACCTTCTCTCTGTTGCTCATTCTCCGACTTGCTATTGAAGGCATTTGACCCCTATATAAACTGCTTTCCTAGATTGCAGCGAATTAGCCCCTCGCGCACTTTTTGGCCTGAGCATTGAGCAGGGGACTCAACCAACAACATTTTTCTGCTCAGACCACAAATACCCAATTTGCCCAATTGCTCTCTCTACTCGTTTGGGTTTAAATAATAGCCCAAACATTAGCAGAAATCTAGTGCACAAGTACTTCTCTGGAACTTATGTCCCGCCCCTTTACTCTTCTGCTTATATTTTGATTATCTGCCTTCAGTTTCCATGACCTGAAATGATCCATGGTGATTTTGTAAGCAGCGGCATTCATACTATTGGGCTTAAGGATCCAAATTATGGACATGGTCTCCGAGGTTCAAGAAGTATCGAGGCCAAGTCATTTATGTGCAGGGATATGAGCTCTGGGAGCAAAGTATTCAGGCACACCATGCATCTGTGTAATGGGACAGAGGGCTCAAAGCTTTGCAATCAGGACATGCATTTAGCTGCTTAAGCTCAAGGGTTCAGAAGTTATGCTGTTGGTTTTACATGTTTTGATCTCCAATTGTCAGTTGAGGACTTGGGTAACAAGGATTGTTTCCTTTATATGTTTGGACTTTTTGATGCATTCCTAGCTTGTTTCTGTTGGTGCCCAAGTGCCTAGATTGCTATCTGCAATACTTTGTGGATTATTTTGTCCAGCATACAGTTCACAATATAGCCCCCGCCTCTGCTTTCTCCTCTCTCTCGTCGCTTTTCTACTACTTTCCCTTACTGATGTTTTTTTGCTCTTCTAGCCCCCATGTAGGCTTCCTATGGTGAAGATTTTAAGAGCATTGCAGGGATGCATATCAGCATTGGACTTTTGGGTTTCTTATATTACAGCGGATTTTAGTAATTCCAATTGTCAAGGTGAAAGAAAAATCTGTATTTGGATTTTCCGTTCTTTTTAGAGGAGTGGCATTGCAGAGGGCAGACAGGCTGTCAACACAATTGCTTTTGGCAATGTCTGAGGAAATGCTTATGCATTTTTCTTCAAATTCGAATCAATCAGACCCATCTTTGCCAGTAAAACTTGCAAAACTGGAAGCTCGGATGGCAGGCAAGGCTACTTCTACACCGGTGCAGTCTAGTTGGCAAAGTTCTCCTGTGAAGGCAGCGGCGATAGAGGAGGTTGTAGGGCCTTCCAGTTCCTCCACAGACTCTGATGATGATGTACGTTTCGCTAACTCTATATGCATAGAATGCCTTGTAATAATTTGAAATTGCATTTTCTCTTCCTCTGGTTGCCCCCCAATAAACATGTTGTTAAAAAAGAGGCTATGAGCATTATCTCCATTTTTACCAATTGGGCAATACATTTTTGTTTAGTTTCTGCAGTCGGAATAGTTATATTTTTAAAAAGAAAGTCATTTGAGAGACTCCCAAATTTCGAGAGATTTGTTACCTACAAATACATAGCCTTTTCTATACTGGTGTAGCAGTGTCTAACAAGGCATCTTACAATGTCCAAATTCTATGAATAAGGATTAACATTGTCAAGGCATTAAGGAGTGACTGACATCCCCTCTGATGTCAAAAAGTAACTTGGTCAAGTGGCAAACTGTAACCTGTTGTAGTGTTCACAATGAGAAGTAGTTCATATAATATAGTTCTGACCTTCCAAAATCGATAAAATATCCAACTCTATTCTATTCAATAGTGTATCCTGTTGGGGAACCAAATATGTTAGTAATGTGATTAGTTAGTATCGTATTTATCATCACTATATGCTGTTGATTTTCTGCATGGTGCTCAATATCACTCTAGTATTAATTCATTGTTTTGTTTATCTCAGATTGGTGGAGAATTTTTAATTCAACCAAATCCACAAAAGCGACAGCGGTATAACGACGGAGAAGAAAAATCTGTCTTTAAGCAGTCGGAGGTTCTGTCTCCTCATTACACATTTCACTATACATTCAAACTATTAAGCTTTAAGTATTTTTTTTTTCAAATTGCTTTGATCAACTACTTTTTTAAACCTCTGGCACAAAAATAGAATCACAATGAGCATGGATAGATCCAAGATTGAAGACAGTAGAATTTTACTTTATAATATCATTCTCCAGACAAGTCTCCTTGCCATGCTCACTTTCACAAATTTTTGTGCTTTTGAAATGTTGTCATCCTTCTTATTTGTTATTTTCTTTCAGCTGTTGTAGCACTGCTTTGCCATGTTTAGTGATGTGTTTTCTTTCCAACTGAACTTCATGCATATACAGAATCACTCCTAATCTTGAAAATACATGTTGGTCAGGGCTTTGCAGATGGAAATAGGTCTGCCACTGAATCTATGGATCTTCAAACTGGCAGCCGGGAAGAGTCAAGCAAGAAGAGGGCTAACCGCGGTAGAGGGCGTGGTACAGTAAAAGGACGTGGCTTGAAGGTGAATGAGCAAAGAAGAGCATCGATTTCTCCTTCTAGAGTGGCATTGCTGAATGGGCATAGCGAGAGCACATCACACAGGGTAGACTGAGATTTGAATTAACATTGATGCCTCTAGGAATAGTAGAATATTTTTGCGTTCTTTCTGTAGTTTTTTATTTTATTCTTGAACATGTTATCATCATCTTTCCTTTCAGGTGGAAAGATTTGGATCAGAAGCATCAATGCAACAGGGAACCAACCTATCATTATACCAGCAGGTTAGCTTTTGGATCCTGGTAATATTTGAAGATGCTAATGGATATCAGTTTAACTGGTTATTTACATCTCATTTCGGTAGTCCGCAAAGGCACAAGTCAACAGAAATGGCTAGATAACTCGCATCCGCTACCTAGGTTGACTGTATTGTAAGCATCCTATATTGAGATAACAATAAATGTTTATATGTTTAAATGGCAGGAAATTTGGCCTAAAGATCAATTTGGGCAGGATGACGGGACTTGCTCACAGGTATACTTTGTAGTGCCATTGTGTACTGATGTTGATTCGGATGGATACTATGTAATGATGATTCGGATAGATACTATTTTGTTAGTTGGTTATCAAGAATAACTGAATTATCATTTATTGAAGGGAAATGCCAAATTGCCAATTCATCTTGTTACGACTTTTGTTTTTATCATTGTTGAAAAATCAGCATCGGTGAGGATCTGGAATACAATTTCTCAGCAACATCAGCGAAAAAATTGGCACACCATGGCAAGCATTAAAAATAACAAAATAAATTCATTTTTTTCAATTTTTAAACATATAAATCAGCAACAACATCAAATAAACACATTGGCACATACATATGGATAAAACACTGATATATATATGATGTAGTGGATGCCAAATAAAAAATGATACATCGAAGTTGATATTGAGTACTGAACCCTGATAGCTGTCCGATCAAGGGTTCAGAAGTGGACAATGAATACAAAATGACATCAAATATATAAATGTATCTCATCATCATGAGTCAAAACCATGGTGTACCACCTGGAATTTATATAGGATGGTTGAGAGGAGAGGAGTCCAGGTAGGTGTATAGTCAGCAGCCCATTAATTGGAAAAGTTTGTCCTCTTAGCTATGTTCATAAAAAATCCTTTGTGGTTCTCAAGGCATACATTGGAAGTATCTGAGCCATGCCATGAATACAAACACAAAATAGTTCCTATCTAAACCCTAGATCCACTAGGATGAATGTATATGTATATGCTAATGTTTTGGTGTCTTCCTGTTGAATAGTAGCGTTGCAAAAGGTGAAGGTGGTGGGTGGTTACAATGTGGAAGAAAATAATTGAAGTTATGTCTCTAAGGTTTTCTTTGACATAGACGGTGTTCTAGAATATATACATGTTTCAATATTTACTAATTCAATACCTCCAATCCTACCCTCCAATCAAAATTTAAAACCTTATTGCACCAATTGCTGCACACACATACAGAAGAAATGTCACTTTTCGCTTGTCATCTTGATTCAACATAAAACTGTTATTTTATAAGCCCTTGTTGTTAGCCTGCCTTCACCATATGATTTCCGACTCCCATTTCCTTATGAATGAATGTTGTGAAACTACATACCTCGTTTGTTCAAGACTTTATAATATTATAGTGATAAACAAGATAGTTCATAAATGTTATTTTACTTGGTCATTCAACTGACTCCACCTTATAGACTGTCACGGTTTTATGTTGCTGCACCTGTTGTTTGGAATAAATGAAGTAAAATAATATACAAGTTTGAGAATAAATTGTTGACATTTGAAGGACTTCATGACTTGAAATTCATATATTGACCAACACCAGGAAGAATAGTTGTTGAAGAAAATTAAATGATCTCTGTTAACAAAATAAAGGTATACAAAAAATTTGTAAACCCCTCAACAGTGGTAGCCTTTTCTTCATATCTCTAACATGCAGGGTGGCGGCAATAAGGTAATTGCTTCTCTATTTGTACATATTTAGTTTTAACTTTTTGTATAATGTATGTAGTATTTTCTCAAAAAAATGCACAAATGACTAGTAGTTGTAGAAAAATCGACATATGCACATCAAACAAGAGGATTATGGGACTCACCAACTTTGTGAGGTTTTCTGTAATTGCTTACACATTTATTCTGATTATAAGCTCCTCGAGAATCACATACAGCATTACAACTAGTCTAGGGTGCAAGGTAGGATGGCCAGTACCTCCCTGAACTCTTCCCATTAACGCAAATGTGACCCTTTCCCATACTCTACAAATCAAGTGCTACAGGATTGTCAACTTCTTGGGCATCAAAAACTGTCGACGGATTGACAAAGAAACAAATCCATGACTTAGAAAGGACACTGGATGGTAAAATCAATATAAACTAGCAGGGTAAGTCTTGGAATAAAATCAAGTACATTGTTAAAATTATTTCCACAATGACCTTGCTTCCTGCTCCAATAAAATAAACAATAAAATAAACTTTGATGGCGATGAGAAAAATGGTTTGGCCCTCCTAATATTGGTTGATGGTGATGGTAAATGCCTTCCCTCTCGTTCCCCAACAGCTGCAAAGACAAATGAGTAAAAAAACAAAACAAAATTGACATTTTAAGAGGGTCAAAATTAGCCTGCCGAAATTTTCTGATTTTTCCCTGATTTTTGCCGATTTTTTCAAAAACGCCATGTGCTGATATTTTCCAAATCCTGCGATTTTTTTGTGCTGATTTTTCCTTTGAGATTTGACATTGCAAAAAATTGTGCTGCACCTATTTTTCGGTGATTATTTCATCCATAGTTTTTATTCAACTTGAAATTTTTTATTGGACTGTTTCGTTTATAATGTGTGCAGGGGGAGATAGCATCCCTCAGGACAAAGGCCACTTTGTTGGAAGAGGATCTTTTGAAATCACGGCAAGAACTTGGTGATCGTCAGCAAATGTGCCAACGGCTAGAAAAGGTTGGTATTATTATTTATATCATTTCTGTGTTGTGGGATGGTTAGGCATTTTGCTTTTAAATGTTTCCTTCAATGTATTATGTTTTTCTTTATTCACATACACTTCATTTTCTTAATTTGCTGTCTCTATACCCTTTACAGGAGATGAAAGAATTAAAAGAGCAGGAACAGCAGAAACAGCAAAAGGTGATGTTTCCTGTTTCTATTTGTATTATCAGGATTCAAGGCATTTATTGTCTTTCCTTAATCGTTTTGCTTGATTTGATTGCATCACACCCAAAAACCTTTAAAGATAGATGCCAAAAGATTGCAACTAGAGCARTGCTRCAGTCAATTGCATGTTGTCAGTGTACAATGTGTAAGCTCTTATGTGCAGTATTYGGTGTTCATGGATCTTACATTTCCTTAAATAGATTATAGAGGGCATAGTTATAATGCCCTCTTGATTTTGGTTTTGAATTGACTGAGTTTGCAAATTGTTAGTTCAKCRTCATTGTTTGTTGATTATGYTATGCTGGTTGACAGGGTATTCACCCCAGAAAACTGAATAAAGCAAGTTTGCAATGGTATTAAAATATACACATATAAAGTTACAARGGATGTTTTTAAAGAAAATAATAAGAGATGCAGTGTAGATTGGAATATATKTCTTGATGTTCCCAACCGGGTTAGCACTTMTCTCAAAGGTCATTTAACGTTGCTTGATCYGGGAAAACTGTGTCTTCCRGCAATTTTCCATTATATTATGTYACTTTCAGGTGATTTGTGCTATRCTTTTAATGCAATTGKTTGGAATCTKGATTGACATCRGATTTTGTTGTTTTTACTAACTGATCAGCAAACGTTTGCTGTGTTGTTGAAGTGTTTAGCGTTTCATCCAGCTTGTGGTGAACCTTTGAAATACAAGCAATTTTTTTGTCTATTGTTTTCTTTGATTGAATTTAGATACAAGTGAATATTGAAACTTTTATTAGGGTTTTAGCTTATTCAGGTAACTGCATATCTCCTACCTCCATCGGAAATAAGAATATAGAGACAACTATAGTGTCAGTTTCTACTGTCAACTGTCAAGCACGCCTAAATACATAAACAAACATATTATGAAATGCATATGAGTGATTCCTTAAACAAAAGGATTTGAATTTCATGCATGACCAAAGGGTGGTCATGAGACAACTAAGATACAAGTATTATTTTTCAAAATTTTAAAGGAATGCATTAAACATTTCCATGCTAAAGGTGGAAAGATTAAACAAGGTCACTCTTAAAAGCAGGCTTTAGCTATAACTAAACTACTAAAAGAGACAATTTAATGCCGCAAGATGTGGGCCCTGGGGTTGATGCTGTCAAGAGAAAAAAGTCCTTCAACCATTGTAGGCATGGATGGCCAAAACCAGTCAGTTTGACTGATAAGTGACACATAAGTTTCATATAGTAAAGTGAGTGGATTAAAATTCTATTTGCTATAAGCCGAGACATAAATGATGACACTCTCAAAACGTAAACGATGGCACTCTCAAATGTGGAACCAAATAGATCATTAAAGAGATAATGTGATGCCTAAAGATGCGGGGTAGAGATGTAGGTTTTCAAATAGGAGAGCTAAGAATAGTATCAGCTATCCTGTATGTCATCTACAACTATAAAATCATCCAATATTTGTCTAGAAATATCTGTTGTTGCATGGTCATCAATAGGAGAATATCCAGCAAGTCTCGTTGCACTATATGAGTGGGGGTGCTTATGTTGTTTCTAGTAGTATTATTTCTTCACAGAGTAGAGGCCCTCATTGTAAAGTTGTAGTAAGATTGTCTTTCATGGTATAGGTTGTAACTTAGTTTTCTTGGATATGCTAGCATGCCTGAGAATAGGTTGTGAAGCCAATCTTTCCTTGATACATGTATTTAAATGGTGTTTGATTTTTTCTTAATTGATAATTGCACCGATAAAGAGGTGCACTCTACAACCCAGTATAGATGAGACGTGTAACACTTTTAAATCAAGACGAAAAAATAGTTATACTCTGTAATATAAAAAAAAAACTGACCCTTAATTACCATATTCTGTGTGTATAAACATATATAAACCAGCATAGATCCATCTTAACCCAAACGCTTTTAAGCTTTGAGGTTGTGCCTCAACTTCTTTTTGATCTCTTTTGGTGCTTAATTGACCCAGGGTTAAGATGGATCTATGTTGGTTGTAGGTGGAGGGATTTATCTTGGTCAAGAAGTGAGTGATGGAGACAATGTGGTCTGTTTGTCTAAAACTCGGGTCATTTTGGTAGTTGCTTCTTATGAAGGAATGTTTCCCAAGAAAGAAATCGACATGGTGTTGGGTTCTATGTGAGCAGTAACAGTTGCGTCTAATCTGTTAGGATTGACACGCGCATCAAAATATAGTTCTCCTTAGTGTCTATCTCAAATTAGCATAGGGGTTAAATATATTGGTCTCTAGCAATTTATTACTTATTCTTCAGTTGAAGCTGATTAGAACACACCTTGTTGTCTACAAGGAAATCTTTGTGTTTGTCACATATGGATATGCAAATAGCCTTGAAGCTCAATAGCACCATAAAAAGTGTTGGGGGGACACTTGAAATAAAATCCATTCATGGAGTTGAAAGATTTAATATGTGCCATCCACGTTGCGTGAAGAAAGCCTATAGATCTCCGATGGAATGAAGCCATGAATCTCCTTTTTGATTAGATTTAGCTTTTAGGTGCAGTGGAAGAAAATTATTGTCATTAGAGAAAAAGTTCTTTGTACCTTCTTAATTCATGTCCACTGAACAAATTCACAAACCAACTAACAACCAACTAAAGTGTTTTGTACCTTGTTAGTTGGTAACAACCAACAAACAAACATTTTCATAATGTAAAGTAAAGTGGAGACCCTGAGATGCCAACCTCTTTTAGGTCACAAAGAGTTCAATGTAGCCAGTGTTATGAAGAGAGGAAGATATGATTCCTTGCCTATGAGTGTTGTCTATGGCTTGGATTCTATGTAGACATGAAATAATTCTAAATATGATCTTGAGACAGAGGATGGGATCTAAAAAATTACTTCAGCAATACTTTCTGACATTATTTGCTTAAATTTATTGTCATTAGAGAAAATTTTTTTTGCACCTTCTTAATGTTAATATTATGGTAGCTGTGGGAGGTATTTACCCTTACGTGTGAACCTAACGAGAATAGAAGACTCCAAGAAGCAAGAGAAACCCTAATGAGTTGGCTAATAACCTTAGAAGCCTTGTCGGCTCAAGAAGATAATTTATATTAGTCTATTAGCCTCCAAGAGAATAAGTCGACCAGAAATAATAATAATATACTGAACAGACACATACCGAGAAGGAGAAGTCGGCCCCAACAAAACTAGCAGGATTACTATAAATACAAGGTGCTTGTTCTCATTTGCATCATCTCAGAATTGGAGTTTCCCAGTTGGTGTGCACTACAGTTGCAGTCTCGTGCGTAGGTTTGGAGGAGGGTTGCAGGTGCAGTTGCAGCAGAAGTTAGTTATCAGTATTGGCTTGAATATTTCTTCGCTAGGGTTTGGACTATCTGATCAGCTTTTTGTGATGCACTATCCTTGGGGATTGATGCGCTACTCTTTGTTTGGCTATCTAGCCTAGGGTTTGCTTTCAGAGGAATTCTCAGTCAAGTTTAAGGTGCTCGGAGGGAGGCTTCGGCCTATGGTTGGGTGACGAAGGTATCGTCAATGGTAAAATGAGCACACCATTCAATTGTATGTTGACCAGAATTTCCTGCAGCATCAAACAATAGTTACAGTGGGGCTGCTGGAAACTCCATTCCTACGTCATTAGATAAAATTTCTGATGAAAAATTAGAAACAATAGGTGAGGTGTTGCAAGGTATTTTGTGGTTCGTTACAGCTATAATGGCTCATGCTTGCTCCGAGCACCAACTACGGATGCAGGATGATATGGATGAATTAATTGTGGCATGTAAAGTTATTCATAATTTGTGTGACTTATTTTCTCTTTTTGACAGACCTCAGATAGAAAGAGCTCCCTTCCCAGCCCCTATATTGTTGGGATTAAATTTATTGAGGATTTTGACGTGTCCAAGAGGACATATTTCTTCCATAGACTGGGAAGCACATTCAACTACTATGGCAATATTTCTAGGAGTTCAGACATTTGGAACTACAGATTATGAGGGAAATGTGGTTTCCCTGCAGGGTTCTCATTCCAATAAAGGCCCAGAAAAAGAAGCTGAATTTAGTTCCCCTCGACACATTCTGAAGGATACCCATATATCTGACTTCATCTATAATAAAAATGATGAAATGGAGAATGAAGTGCCTAGTGTGGGGGAACATGATAGACTTTGTAGTGTTATCCGTGAAAATGATAAATACATTAGACTGTTGGAGTCAGTGGTGTTAAATAAGACAGTGGTTGGGATGGAAAGTGGCGTTGGTGGTGAATGCACAATATCTTGTGCCTTGCAAAAGAGTATTGATGAGAATCCTCTTGAAGAGACAACTTTTGAGCCAAATAATTCTTTACCACCTAGTGCTGATGATAAGAAAGTTTTCATAAGAAAGAAAAGCGTAAAGGCAGTAGGAGGAATGCCTGATCGTTCTACAACATTTCTAGTTTCTGTTATAGCTGAAACTGGCTTAGTAGGTCTTCCGTCATTGCTAACGACTATTCTTTTACAGGAAAACCCTCGGTCAAATTCTGAGCAGGTATGTTAAAACTTAATAGATATTGGACAATGCACTTATGCATTTGACAGTGCTCTCATGTGTGACTTTTACTTATAATTTTTTTTGCAGGCTTTTTGATTTTTGTGTGTGATGCTTGCTTCTGATTACTTGTTTCCCCCCTACTTCTATAATGTTATCAATAGAATTACAAAGTTCCATTGTGTCTTTGTTTCTGTGTTGTTTTTCTTTTCAACCAGTTGGTTACCACCCAAACCCTTATTTTTAGAGACGAAAGTCCTAAGGCACAAGTAGGACCCTAGGGGCACTATAGAAGGACTACCCACTGTCACCACAATAGCTCCTTCACACACTTTTGGATGGCTCTCCTCTGGCACAAGGGGGTATCCCTAAGAAAACTTAAGCTTAAAATATAATAGATACAAGGAATGGTAATACGACTTAGGAGGAAAAATCTGATTACTGTTTTGTTCTTGAATAAATTCCCAATCCTCCAACAACCAAGGCTATTTAAAAAAACACAATTCTCCCTCACCCTAATACTACCAGTGCCTGTGGATTTGGTATCATATCGCATGGGCAATACTTGGCTTGTGGTTGTTTTCTATGTGATGTTACAAGCTATATTTACGGTTGCATATTCTTATGTTGGGATTGTGTTCACATTAATAATTTTCTTAATTGTGTGTGTGTGTGCGTTAAACATCACTATTGGGTGTGTGTGTGTCACTATGTTGTGAATAATCCCACATGGATAACAATTGTAAGATGGAGATGGTATACAAGCCCTTGCTCACACCAAAATCTTTGCCAATCTGGAAGATGACTTTGGGATACAAGTCCTTGGGTTGATGTCATGGCATCCTCCCTCGCTCTTGGAATGACATTGATGATAGTTTTGGTGTCATTCTTTGTGGGCCATCTTTGGATTGTGGTTGTTATCTATGTGCCAAAAACTTTGTTGATCTGGACATTGTCTTTGGGTGCAATTCCACAGGTTGATGTGATAGCATCCTCTTCGAGTCTATTACTAACATTGTCGATGGTTTCGGTGTCATGCCTTGTGGGTTGTCTTTGGCTTGTGGTTGTTATCTATGGTGATGTTACAGTCTATCTCTATAGTGACATATCCCTATGTTGGAATTTCCTTCCACATTAACACCCCTCTT
>SNQJ01S0046005.1:46862-75167 GCA_010110895.2 Picea sitchensis
CATGTCCATTGAACAAGTGATAAGTTTGGTCTCCCAAATTTTTGAAGCTTAAAGAATAATAGGTATCATGCTAGTATCTATTGGCATTTAGTGGAGACACCTTGAAAATGTAATTGAGACAAGGCCTCTTGGTAAGTGATCCCTATTCCAGTGTGCAGGTTAGAATGACCCAAAGTATCTACACTATAAATGCAAGTTAAAACAATGAATGGGTCATTGTGTTTAAGCTTTGTGTGTTTTTATTTACTTGCTTCAAAATGTCAACATCAAAGAAACAATCTATCGAACAACTTAGCATCTACACACACAAAACTCTAAACTATAAGCAAATCATCTCAACTTGCAAACCTTATGAAGAGAAAATCTCTAGATCTCATTTAATGCTTACAGCCAAGATGGCAATGCTTAACTATATGACCCTTTGTGCTTATGCTTTACACTCCCAAATGATGTGTTCAAAAGCCTTCTTAATCCTAGGTTTTCTTCTCTCTCGTTGCTGCAAACACTAGGTGTCTTCTCTTCTTCGGAAATTGACCAACTCATTCTTTGGTTGCAACTTCTCTTTAGGTTGTATTCTCTTGAGGAGTTAGTTAAGATGTCCTAATAATGCAGAGTATTGAGGGATTCAGAGGGTAGACTACCCCACACCTTTCATTCTACATTAGCATAACACAACAAGGCAAAGACATAGAGAAGCAAAGCAACTCCAAGATCTAGACCTAGTTGGTAGATGATAGGGACACATTGGATGGTGCCACATGTGCAAATCAAGCTATTAGAAGGTGCCACGTGTGCAAGTCAAGCTATCAGAAGGTACCTTGTGTGCAAGTCAACCTATCAAAAGGTGCCATGTGGTAGTTCGAGCAAAGCCTAACATGCCCAATAACAATTTTGTGGGGAAAACGGTTTGTTGTTGGCCTTCTATCTATCCTCGAGTAGCATGCATAAAAGGCATGCTAACAAAGGAAGAGGGGTTCGATCATTGTGATGACATAGGGAGGTTGGGTTGGAGGTTCGCTTGGAGGACAAGTAATAGAGAAGGCATTCCATAGCTCTAGTTGATGTTGGATCTGCGTTGGTTGCAAAGATCAAAGAGGTTGACTTGGAGGGGAGTCGATGCACTAAGTCGTGGGAGAGCTCTCAGAGTAGTGGGGCATTTGCCACCATGAATTGTATTTTCTATGTGCGATATCCAAAGAATGTTGTAACCAAGATAAGCATTAATAAAAACCGAAGCAAGATAGCTAGTTTGATGATAGAGCTTTTCCTAGGATGGGTTTCTCTAGGGTAATTCTTGTGTCATCTATTCATCCAATTGTTTTAATTTGATTATGTTCATAGAATAGTAAAGAAAATTCATTGCATGTTAAACACATCAAGTTATTGAAGCTTATTTTGGTTATTGTTTATTTTATTCTACCTTAAGATATGTGTTGATGAATCTCTAAGGCCATAAGCCTAGGATTAGGGATCACAATGATTGCCCAACATAATTGTTAATTTTTAAACCATGGTAACCGTATATTGCATTAAAAGAATAATCCTAAAGACTAAAACCCTAGGTAACTTCAAAGCTTGAAACCTATCAAAACAAGACTCTTCAAATACTAGAATGTAGAAGCACATACTTAAGAAAATAATAATAGCAAATACATAAATTTGAATTCTCAATCACAACTATCTTCTATTGAAAACATAAAGAATAAAATACATTGCAATAGCTCCAAACCAAAAATTGGCTAACCAACACAATGGTGTGCCTTACATCTCCTTTATGGAATAGGAATAATGGGGAAGATACAATGTATTTGGTCACATGCATCAAGCGTTTGGTTTGATTGTGTCAAAACCTAACCTTAATCTGAAGGCCTAGGGTGCCCTAGCTGCATGGATAAGAGTGCTAAGAGAAGTGTGCCTCCTTTTGGAGATAAATTGCATCAAACAAACTTGCTGGCCGCCTAGAGATTTGCACTCTCTTCTAGGATTAGACAACTCCCATGAAAGTGCCCTAGTTGGCCTAGGGATTTGTGCCCTCTAATAATAGCAAATGCATGCTAACAATAACAAAAGCACAACTCCGACAACAAATAAATTCTATCTAAAACTAGAATTGCTAATCTGAAACTAGACATGGGATTGCAGTGTTAAAACTGGAAATATACTAAGATACGTGCATGCATGTTGAAGCAAGGTTGCCAGAGTGCGAAGCGGAGAAGGAGTGTCGAGAGCATCATTTTCCAAAAATCCTCATGAGTGGATCATCTCGAGAACGTCTGTTTTACATATATACATATACATATATATTATATTGCATTTATATTTAAAAAACATGCAAAATGACAAATTAGTTGTAGAATATATGAAAACGTGCATATTTGTACATCAATGAAGATAGAAATGGCATTCATAGTACATCAATGATTAATCATTCGAGCATCAACCATTTGGATTCTAGTTATGTTTACTAAATAGTTATGACCAAATAGTTATGTTTACTAAATAGGACATTGTCCACTTCTGAGCATCAACTAGTTATGACCAAATAGTTATGTTTACTAAATAGGACATTTGCACACTGAAGTATGAAGATCGAAAGGTTCAAAACAATAAACCGAGCTAGTTGCTAAATAGTAAATACTATGAATCTATAATCTATGACATATAAAGTAGTGGAAAAAGAGAGACATTATAATATCTATGATTCTATCTAGTATTCCTTCCTCTTTCCAGCACCATGACTACTGCGTGGGCCTACATGTGGTGGTAGTGGAGCTGGAGCAGGACAAAATTGTGTAGAAGCAGGTGTAGGTGGTTGCAGAACTGAAGATGAAGCCCCTAATGTTGTAGCTGGAGTCCTGGACATGGGGACCATGGCAGTGGATGGGGGTGGCATCTCAACACGATCATCATCATCCATAAGAGCATTCTCAATTTGCTATGAAACCAGTACTCCATCCTCCAAATTATCCTCCTTTGAATTGTTGTCCCAACTCTTCAAGTTTTTATTTGTCTTTGCCTCCTCACAGTAATGGGACAACAATCACAAGTTGTTATGAACATAAACCAAGCTCTTTGACTGGTTTACATTCAACATATTTCTTTCGATGCTATGGATGAAATTGTAGGTGCTCCAACACCTCTCTACAAAAGAAGTGTTCACCACCTATGGAAGCACCCATGTTGCCAAACACTGTAGTTGTGGGGTAGCACTGTCATGCACGTTCCACCACTTGAGAGAAGATAGATTCCCTTGATCTCTAATTGCATGGTTGGTCCGAAAGACACCATTGCTAAGGATGTAGTGGCTCAATTATCTTTGTATGGTGTCACACTCCTCATTAGGGACGAATTTGTCTAATGCTTTCATATAACTAGATTGAACCTCTGGATCACGGTGTGGTTTTTTCTTGGACCCACCTCCAGGTGTTGGTGATGAACACCAAGATACATGATAGTATTTATGTGTAAGCACATATGCTAAGACATGTAGTGCAATATTTAGCATTTCCCACCGTTTTTCCACCTCTACACAAATATGATTATACAATTTGACATCTCTAGGGTGAACAATGTCTTTAATCTGCCCCAACATGCTATCCATTTGCTCATACACCTCCTCGATGATTGGTCGATTTGAATTTGCAAACCTAATCATGTGATAAATTGATTTGGTGAATTGCAAAACAAACTGAACCTGTGACCAAAAATCACTGTCAAGAACAGTCTCCTTCATTGCATTAGCACCATCTTATCTGTGCTCAATTCATCCCATGCATCACTTATCACCATAGCACCCAAAGCTTGTCTCACCTTCAATAGGCACCTAAAAGTGAGGAAATAGCTAGCAAATCTAGTTTTTGCAATCTTAAGTAACTGCAACCTAGAGTGAGTTCCATAAAAGTAATTGACCCTTATATGTCCGGTGACAAATTTGATGAGTTGCTTCCCTCTCTTGTACAAGTCATTAATCCATATACATTCTTTATGTTTAACAATGTCATGCATCAAAAGGTCCCAGGTGTGCACCAAACACCTAGACCAAAAGATGTGTGGATGAACTCGCTCAATGATTTTACCTGCTCCTTACAATTTGTTGCATTATCAGTGATTACTTGAATCACATTAGAAGGACCAACATCATTAATGATTTTCAATAGGATCTCTTAAATGTTTTGAGCAGATGCAATGATTGAGGAGTAGTCATGCGCTGCAAGAAACACTGCACCAGTACCAAAAACACCAAGAATATTTATCAAATGTTGGTTTCTAACATTTATCCAACTGTCGGATACAAAGGATACCCCAAAGTCCCTCCTCTTATCTGTAAACCGTGTCAGAGCTTGTTGAATTTTTTCTCTTTCACTGTGTAGTAACACAATTCTAGCTTTCTCATAGCTGTGGCTCTTGTACCCTTTGGGGGCTTCATTGATGGCCTTAACCATGTCATGCCAATAGGGGGAGCGAAGCACATTGAATGGGATACCACAAGCATAGAGAAATTGCATCACTTTTGCATCCACCTCATCCCTACCTCCAATATCAAGGAAATATGCTATTGTTCTTCTAGATCCAGAGGTTCCAGAACAATGAGGAGATGGAGATGTGTTGCCACCAAATTTAGATGATGCATCGGATTGAAGCTTTTGTTTTTTACCATGCTTTCTTTGTGCAACTTCCTCTATCTTTATGTATTTTTGTCTCTCTTCCTTGGATATCTTAGGGCAAATTGAGATCCCAATGCCCCCCTTATTGTCATCACTCTCCATTACTCCACAAAGATGCCTCCTCACATTGGTATATGAATCGATATAAGGGTTTCCTTGATGACACAAAAATTTGGTTCTTCCATCACCTTTCCCCCTCAAGTTTTGTCACAAATCTCCACAAGGGTGTTAATGAAGCTTTACCACCTTCAGTGCCCTCTTCATCCTCTTCAAATCCTTACTCATCTTCATATTGTGGGTCATATGAGTATGACCACTATTGTCTTCTTCCCTTTGATGCCTAGTCCCCAACAAGACCATGAGAATACAAAATGGAATGATAAATCACTAGAAGACCATTTTCATCAAGTTTTAGATGAACAACCTGCAACAAAATGAGGGTAAGAAGGAATGGGAACGAGTAGGAGAAGAGGAAAAAACCACAAACAAACAACAAAAGGAAACGAGGGAGTTGGGGTTTGGGCTTACCTCTTTAGCTCTTGAAAGTTGAGATAGATGGTAGCTTTTGTTCTCTCCTCCAAGCTCGTCTTTGCTCACTCTTCCTAGCTCTCCTTTGCTCTCTCCTCCAAGCTCTCACAAATCTGCCCTAAAAAATTTGCAAGAAGACGAAGTCACCAAGCTCCCTACTCCAAGCTCAAGCAAACAAGGATGAAAGAATGAGGAAAAGAGAGGGGGAGGAGCTCCTTTATTTCCTCTTCACTTTCCCCTAAACCCTAAACCTACCCTATGTCCCACCTCCACTCAAAAATAAAAAAAGAAGTATTTTTCACTTATGCTTGGGAGAATTCAGTGGACTCAGAGAGTGCACGGGGAGCATTCAGAGAGCACCTTGGTAGTGTGCTCCCAGGCTCCAGGAGCGTCTTGGGGAGCGTCCCCAAATTGCTTGGAGTGCGCTCTTGGTTTTGTTAAGTTTTTACTATTGTTATTAGGTTATTTCCAAATTTCATGAGCATTCAATGCATTTCCAAAACAACAGTATAAAGAGGATCACTGAAAGAAACACAATCACAAGGTACACAACATTTTATCCTGGGAAACCCTCATGGGGGAGAAAACCAAACAAAACTTCCTCAATAATAGATTGCCAATACAATGCCAAGACTAAGACCAAAACACCAAAGCTAGACCAAGACCAAGCATGCGCCTCTCTTCTCCTTTGCCAGACTTCTTCCTGCAACTGCAACTGCCTTCAAGATATGCGCACTAGATGAGTGAGTGAGTGTGTGTTCAAATGAGACACCATCTTCACATATAAATACAAGTTGAGGTGGCACTGGGTTGTGTCTCTTCACTTGGTGGAGCTGACTTCTCCTAGAAGTGGTTAAAACCACTTTATTAAATACTAGGGGTCGACTTTACAAATACCACCATACAAATATAGTTTGATCAATCCACAAAAGGGGATTTGATCTTATACAAGACCCGACTTGATCAATCCGCCAAAGGGGATTTGATCTATACAATAATAACTCAAATATAATTAGAATATTCTTCGAAGTTACAATATTTCAACACTCCCCCTTAACGAGAAGGGTATTCTACTGACATGATTCAATACAACATCATCAAGAGGAGAGGGCATCATCATCATCGACATCTGGAACACTGACGAACACATCTATAAATCATTGGAATTTTTCTCATCATCAATATCATCATCGTTTACAGCATGGTGCTGGAGCAACATCATCATCATGAAGCTGGAACATCAACATCAATAACATGAAGCTGGAACAACAACATCATCAACAACACGAAGCTGGAACAACATCATCAACAACACGAAGCTGGAACAACAACATCATCGACAACATGAAGCTGGAACAACATCATCAACATGTGGCAACATAATGAGGTAGGTGCATCAACAACAACATTTGTAGTACTCTGACAGGCCGTCCTTACCAGACCTTCAAGATTTGCCCAGGAATCATAAGATTCCCTAGGATATAAAATCCTAACAAGCTACCACGTGGTACTTTGACAGACCGTCCTTACCGGACCTTCGGATCTGCCCAGGAATCATAAGATTTCTTAGGATATAAAATCCTAATTGAGCTACCACTACTGACCACAACTGGCACATACATGCACAGGTACTCTGACAGACCGTCCTTACCGGACCTTCAGGATTTGCCCAAGAATCATAAGATTCCCTAGGATATAAAATCCTAACGAAGCTACCCGCTGTTTGTCAGGATACCATAGTATCATCAACATCACTCCCCCTTTCGAGGGAGGTCCTTTGGGACTACACCAAGCTTGTCTCAGAAGTACTCAAACTTCACACGAGATAGAGGCTTGGTCAACACATCTGCAACCTGCTCATCTGTGCCAACATATTGGAGCTTTACAACTCCCCTCTGCACCATATCATGAATGTAGTGGTACCAGATCTCTATGTGCTTCGACTTATCATGGAACACTAGGTTCTTCGTCATCTTTATAAAACTCTGGTTATCACATAGAATCACAGTGGCTTCCATCTCAGATCGAACAGACCTGCCAACAACTTCCGAAGCCATATGGCTTCACAACTGGCGGAACATGCTGCAATGTACTCTGCTTCTGCCGTGCTGAGAACAATACTGGATTGCTTCCTGCTTTGCTATGAAGTCATGGCTGACCCCAAACTGAAACAACATCCTGAAGTGCTCTTTCTGTCTGAAGCACTTCCAGCCCAATCTGAATCAGTATAACCATATAGTTTGAAGTCATGATCTCCAGTATAATAGAGACCATAATCCAACATATCCTTAAGGTATCTCATCACATTCTTTGCAGCTACAAGGTGAACAGGTTTGGGCTCCACCAGATACTGACTCAAGGTGTTCACAACAAAGCATATATCTGGCTTGGTGTTCGTCAGATACATCAACGAACCAATAATTTGTTTGTATAGAGTAGCATCAACTAACTCTGACGAAGTATCAACCAGGAGCTTCAAATTCGTTTCCATGAGTGTGGTCATGACTTTACATTCCAACATGTCAAATCTCTTTAGTATTTCAACTGCATACTTCCCTTGGTTAAGGAAGATCTTCTTTGGGCTCTGCCAAACATCAAGACCTAAGAAATAATGCATTGGGCCTAGGTCTTTCATCTCAAATTCAACAACAAGCTTCTTCTTACAATCTGTGATGAGCTTTTCTTCTCCTATCAAGAATAAATCATCCACATATAGTAGCAATATAACTAGCTCATCATTCATAACCTTAAAGTAAGGTTAGGATTGACTTTACTCTTGGTAAAGCCCAAGCTCGTCAGGAAACTATCAATTTTGCCATACCAAGCTCTAGGAGCTTGCTTCAACCCGTGCAGAGCTTTCTTCAACCTGCAGACATGAGTCTTTCTATCTTCAACTTCAAACCCTTGTGGTTGTTCTATATACACTTCTTCTTCAATAACACCATTTAAGAAAGCTGTTTTCACATCCATCTAGTGCAACTTCCACTTCATTTTGGGTGCAAGAGCTATGATGGTTCTGATAGAAGTGTATCTGGTTACAGGAGCAAATGTTTCTTCATAGTCAATACCTTCCTTTTGAGAAAATCCATGAGCCACATATCTTGCCTTATGTTTTTCAATACTTCTGTCTGCTGCATGTTTTATTTTGTATATCCACTTGGAAGATACCACATCTTTGTTCTTTGGTTTGGAAACTACTTCCCATGCATCATTCTTCATAATGGACTGATATTCTTCTGTCATGGCATCCATCCATTCTTTCTTCTAAATGACCTCTTCAAAGCAAGTAGGTTCCTTTTCTACGAGATCACACATCAAGGCCATATAGTTGGAGAATGGCTTAGGCTTCTTACTTTGTCTCATGGTTCCTTCTAGGGCACCATACTTCTCTGCATCTTGAATAAGTTCTTTCGCCCAAGCTGGCTTTCTTTTGTGAGAGATCGTCATACGGGGAGGTTCTTGAGATTCTATCATATCATGATCTTTTGGAATCTCATCATCAGGGGTAACTGCAACTTCTTTTACGGGTTCTGCAACTCTGGGAGCTACAGGTTCTTCTTCATATACTTCTTCAAGCCGACATTTTCTTGATCTCTTGAGGGCTGCATCTTCATCAAAGGTTACATCTCTACCGATCTCAATATGATGGTATCCTGGTATGTAGATTCTGAAGGCCTTAGAGACCTCATAGTACCCAACAAATATTCCCTTCTTTCCTGAAGGATCCAACTTAGTTCTCTTTTCTTTCGGAATGTGTACAAACATTGGACAACCAAATATTTTTAGATGGCTTACTTCTGGCTTCTTTCCGGTGAACATTTCTTCGGGGGTTTTGAATCCAAATGCACAATGGGATAATCCGTTCTGGACATATACTGCTATTCTTGCTGCTTCAACCCATAAGTGCATTGGAAGATCTTGATCATGAATCATAGTCTTTATTGCTTACATAATCGTTCTATTATTTCTTTCTGCTACACCATTTTGTTGAGGATTATAGGGAGTGGTGAGCTCCCTCTTAATCTCGACATATTTGCAAAAGTTTCCAAATTCTTTTGAAGTGTACTCTCCTCCATTGTCTGACCTGAGTATCTTGATTTTTCTTTCCGAGAGGTTTTCTACCAAGGCTTTCAATTCCTTGAACTTTCCAAGTACTTCATCTTTTGACTTCAAGAAATAAACCCAAATCTTATGAGAGTAATCATCAATAAATGATACATAGTATACATACCCGCTTAGAGAGGTTGATGGCATTGGAACACATACATCTGAGTGGACAAGTTCCAAAATTCCTTCTGCTTTATTGTCGCTCTTTGGGAAAGGATTCTTTGTGTTCTTTCCTTGTGCACATCCCTTGCATACACCTTCATGATCAACCTTTAGTTCTAACTTCTGGTAAACCTGTAACTACCTTGCTCACATATGGTAAGGCTTTGTAGTTGATGTGAGCTAGCCTTCTATGCCAAAGTTCACAAGGACTTTCAATAGAGTGAGCCAAGGCTACAACTGAGTGACCTTTTAACTTGTACAAACCACCTTCTTCTATTCCAATAACAATTGCATCTTCTATAGTTTTTCCTGTAGACCACATAAGAACTTTAACATCTACAAATGCAACTCTGAAATAGAAAGTAAGTTCTTATCTAGAGCTGAAATAGAAAGTAAGTTCTTTTTCAAACCTGGTACATATAATACATCCTTCATTCTCATCGGCGTTCCTGAATCAAGTTTGTAGGTGGCTTCTCCCATTCCTTTGATTGGGTACTGATAATCATCTCCAAGTGAAACTTTCTGGGGGGAGTCCTTTTCTATAAGGCTGGAGAGTGTTCTTCTGACCTGTCATGTGCTTAGAGGCACCACTATTTATGAGCCAAGTATCCTCTCCAGGTGTTACAGATCTCGAGAGAGCGGAAAACAAAACATATTCTTCAATCTCTTCTTTAGCTAACTTTTTGGGTGGCTCATCATCTTCAACTCCATGGGCATGATGTCTTTTGTTATTTCTCTTCTTGTATTCTTCCCTTCTGGCAGGACAATTCTTAGCAATGTGTCCCATCTTATCACAATGACAACATTGGTAGGAGGAGAAACCTTTTCCCTTTCTTTGACCCTTATGATATTTCTGGAATCTCTTTGGAGAGTGACTCTTTATGAAAGTGAGTCTCCTTTTGAAAATGAGACTTTCTTTTTCCACCCTTAGCATGAGCATCTAGGGCTTGATCTTCATCTCTTAATAGAACGACTTCTCGATTAGCCACTCTTGCTTCTTCTTGAACACATTCTTCCCATAAACCGTCAAATTGGAGTTTCTCTTTTCTTGCACAAATAGTTTGGATGAAGGAATCCCAAGGTCTTGTGAGATCATTAAGAGTTGTCATCATGAATTCATCTTCATCTAAGTTGTCTCCAATTGCCTCTAACTGTTCCTTGAATTGAGAAACCCTAGAGAAATAGTCTTGAACTGTTTCTCCTTTTTGCATATTTGTATTCTTGAGTTGGGTTGTCAAGTTCATCTTCCGTTTGATGTTCCTTCCTTCATACATTCTGGTTAGGGCATCAAACATATCTTTTGGAGTATTCTTAGAAGACACTTGAGGGATCAAGTGGTCTTTAATGGAATCTGCAATTATTCTTTTAGCCTTAATCATATCCTTCTTGTACTTCTCTTTGGTTGCATTTTCTTCGGGTTCTGGTACAGTTTCTTTTATGAATTTTGCAAGGTCATTCTCTTCAAGAATGAGTCCAATTCTGTACTTCCAGGAACAAAAATTTTCCACACCTTCTAACTTGTCAACAAGCTTGGTGCTTGTAGACATCTTGACCTGGAGCTAAGAAAATGACCAGAAAATGAAAGTGCTCAAAAAATGAAACTGAGCTTACCAGGAGATGCGTTGGGCTGAGGTGAGTTTGCTGGAGTAGATCGTTTCAGAAAATTCCAAGTTTTACCCCTTGAAACTTGACCTACACAATTCTGAACTGGTACTGGTTTTGGTTTCCTGGTTTTTTGGTACCAGTCAAAACTAGGGTTTGACTTTTCAGAGAATCTAGCCATTGAAAAAGTTCGCTCAAGCTACCAAAAGATGTGCAAGGGAAGGTGCACTTCCCAAGGTGGTCTTTGGTAAAAAAATCCTCTTCAGTAAGAAGCCCTAATTTTCTTGTACGACAACAAAAACGTTAAGACACCAAGTGAAAGATGCTCTATTTAGTCAAGCTCTGATACCATGTTAAGTTTTTACTGCTGTTATTATGTTATTTCCAAATTTCATGTGCATTCAATGCATTTCCAAAACAATAGTATAAAGAGGATCACTGAAAGAAACACAATCACAAGGTACRCAACATTTTATCCTGGGAAACTCTCATGGGGGAGAAAACCCAACAAAACTTCCTGTATAATAGATTKCCAATACAATGCCAAGACTAAGACCAAAACACCAAAGATAGACCAAGACCAAGCATGTGCCTCTCTTCTCCTTCGTCAGACTTCTTCTTGCAACTGCAACTGCCTTCAAGATATGCGCACTAGATGAGTGAGTGAGTGTGTGTTCAAATGAGACACCATCCTCACATATAAATACAAGTTGAGGTGGCGCTAGGGTTGTGTCTCTTCACTTGGTGGAGCCGACTTCTCCTAGAAGTGGTTAAAACCACTTTATTAATTACTAGGGTTCGACTTTACAAATACCACCATACAAATATAGTTTGACCAATCCACAAAAGGGGATTTGATCTTATACAAGACCTGACTTGATCAATCCGCAAAAGGGGATTTGATCTATACAATAATAACTCAAATATAATTAGAATATTCTTCGAAGTTACAATATTTCAACAGGTTTTTGGGAGCACACTCCTTGGACGCTCTTGCTTGGAGCGTGGTTTCGGTCCTCTACACTACAAACTAGTGTTGTGCCATCTCTTTGCCATGACTCCTACATAGAATTTGAGATGATCCCCACTGAAGCGTTTCATTGTTGTACGGATCTGCATCATTGTTGTGCATGCTTAGGAGAAATGTTTGAGCAACAATTAAGAACTCTTTGCGAGGAAAGTGTTCTTCAACAAACCCCATCTCTCCTTGAATATCTCGAACTTCTCTTTTTCCGGGGGCTTAATCAAGATATTTGCAACTTGCAAATTTGAAGGAACATATTCTAGAACCACTTCTCCCTTGTCCTTGAGAAAATGGTATGTGATGTCAATGTTCATGGAGAGGTCATGGAATATTAACATTTTGTGAAGGCCACCCTCTCTAACTCTCTTGGACAAAACTTGACTAGGATTAGGGCTATCACTTTTGATGATCTCTTTTTGATTGTAAAACTCATCCCTACACTTCAAATTTGTCAAACAAGAAACTGAAAGTAGTTTTTTGCTCATACCAAAAGCATACGATGCCTCATGCGGTTCTAGAACTTCTCTTGTTGACATGCGGAATGAGATAGAACCCAACCTAGTTGCTAGTTGCCATCATCACCAAGCTTTACATTCATGTTAGTATCTTCTTCCTCTAAGTTAGAGGAAGAAGGCCTATCTGTTTGTTGTCATATGTCTTGAGGCCCCACTGTCAACATACCACCCAACACTTGACACTATGTTGGTGGAAAGGCATGACACCATGGAAAAGGTTGTATTAAGCATGGCAGTCAACTCATCCATACTTGAAGCTTCTACAATTATTGCACATTGTTTTTGTTGCTTACTCTTCCCCTTCTTCTGAGGACATTGAAAAGCATAGTGGCCATGCTTGTTGCACTTGAAACACTTGATATGACTCAAATCCTTCTTCTGCTAGTTAGAAGACCTCGAGTCTTCCCTTTTCTTTTGACCCTTCTTGGATCTTGCTTTCTTTCTTCCTTTCGTGACCTTCTCGATGAGGGCAAGGTCTGGTACATCCTCAATGCTCACAGTTGGCTGAAGTTGTCTCTAATCTTTTCTCCTCCTCAACAAAGGCATCCTGCAGGCTTTTTAAATGAAGGTAGATGCTCACAAGCACATACATGGTGTACAAATTGATGCCAAGATGGACCAAAGCCATAACACTAATCCAAACTAGCTCATTCTCTTCTATGTTGTTACCAATTGCAACTTGTTGATCTCTCAACTCTGTGATCTTCATTATATAGCTAGCTATTGTATCGGTCTTACATGAGTGAGTTTTGATTAGTTTGTTCCTCAATAGCATTCTTGTGGACATGTTTTGACTTTGCTACAAGGTGGCGAGGGCAATGTGCATCTTTGTGGCTATCTTCTTCGTTGCGATGTGAGGGATTCGTGATCCTTGGATGTTGTGGAATACTAGCAATCTATGAAGGCCACCCTCTCTAACTCTTCGAGACAAAAATTGACTAGGATCAGGGCTATCACTTTTGATGATCACTTCCTGATCGTAAAACTCATCCTTGGACTTTGCTATCACTTTTGATGGTCACTTCTTGATTGTAAAACTCGTCCCTACACTTCAAATTTGTTAGACAAGAAATCAAAAATAGTTTTCTAGTCACACCAAGAGCATACAATACCTCATGCAACTTTAGAACCTCTCTTCTTGACATGCGAAATGAGATAGCACCCAGCCTAGTCACTAGTTACTTGCCATCATCACCAATCTCTACATGCATGTCTGTATATTCTTCCTCTAACTTGAAGAAGGCCTATCTATTTGTTGTCATATGTCTTGAGGCTCCATTGCTAACATACCATTCAACACTTGAAACTATGTGGGTGGAGAGGCATGATACCATGGCAAACATTGTATTAAGCTAGGCAGTTAACTCGTCTATACTTGAAGCTTCTACACTTACTGCACATTGTTTTTGCTCCTTACTCTTCCCCTCCTTCCCAGGACACCGAAAAAGCATGATAGCCATGCTTGTTGCACTTGACACATTTGATATAACTAAAATCCTTCTTCTGCTAGTTAGAAGATCTTGGGTCTTCCTTTTTCTTCTAAACCTTTTTGGATCTTGCCTTCTTTCTTCCTTTCATCACCTTCCCAATGAGATCTAGGTTTGGTACATCCTCATAGCTGGTTGCAACTATCTCTAATCTCATCTCCTCAACAAAGGCATCCCACAGGCTTTCAAATGAAGTTAGATGCTCACAAGCACATACATGATACTCAAACTAATGCCAAGATGGACCAAAGCCATTAACACTGATCCAAACTAGCTCATTCTCTTCTACCTTGTTACCAATTGCAACTCGCTGATCTCTCAAATTTGTGATCTTCACTAGATAGCTAGCTATTGTATCGGTATTGGTCGAGTGAATATTGATTAATTTGTTCCTCAAGAGCATTCTCTTCGACATGTTCTAACTTTGCTACAAGGTGACTAGGGCAATCTGCATCTCCTTGGTTGTCTTCTTCTCTGCGATGTGAGGGATTAAATGATCCTTCACCAAATCTAGAATAATTTGTTTTGCTTTGATCGATTTCCTATTGTGCTTGGCCAAATCCTTCGGATTTGTGGGAAGTACAACCTCCTTCTCCACAAGGAACCACAATTCCACCTCTTCCAAGAGATTCTGCACTTTGCACTTCCATGGAACAAAGTTGGAAGTGTCCTTCAACATGTGACAATCTTGTACACTGTGATTGGTCATGATTGGAAATCTTAAAACAAACATGAAAAACAAATCAACAACTAAGATCAAACACAACCTTCCAATTAGTGGAATATCCTGGGCATCTTGCCCATCAACCCTTCTCAGTTTCAAATCTGCTTCACTTATTGAAGCTTGGGTATCCCATCCCTAAAACCCTCTGATATCTTCCTTTGATTGGTTGCAATGTTGTCCTTTCACGGATTCGTGGAAAGTTTCAACAATCGTGCTCTGATAACATGTTATTTTTCAAACCATGGTATGTGGATTCTACACTCTAAAAAATAATCCTAAAACCCTAGGGAACTTTAAAGCTTGAAACTTATCGAAACAACAATCTTCGAAATCTAGAATTTACAAACACATGCTACAAAAAATAATAACAACAAATACACAGATGTGGATTTTCATTCATATTTATCTTCTATTGAATATGGAACAAAGAAAATACATTGCAATAGCTCAAAACCAAAAATTCGCTAACGAACACAGTGGTGCGCCTTGCACCTTCTTTATAGAATAGGAAGAAGAGGGAAGATACAATGTATCTGGTCACATGCATGAAATGTAGTTTGATTGTGTCAAACCCTAACCTTAATTTGAACACCTCATGTGCCCTAGTTGCATGGATAAGAGTGCTAAGAGAAGTGTGACTCCTTCTGGAGATAAATTACATCAAGTAAACCTGCTGGTGCCTCCTAAGGATCTGTGCCCTCATCCACGAATAAACAACTCCCATGCAAATGCCCTAGTTGGCCTAGGGATTTGCACCCTCAAATGTTAATAAATGCATGCTAAGACTAACAAAAGCACAACTTTGACAATGGATAAACCCTATCTAAAATTGGGACTACTAAATTTGAAGCTAGATAAGGAATTGCATTGGTAAGATTGGAAATATACTAAGATTGGCATATACATGTGCCCTCTACTCTCCTACATAACTGTGCCTCCTCCTCACTACAATCTAGTGCAATCTCTCTGCCAAGACTGCTACATAGAACTCAAGATGATCTTTGTTGAAGTGTGTCATTGATGTATGGATGTACATCATTGTTGCACCATGTCAGGAGAATACTGTTTGAGCAACAAGTAAGAACTTTAACAATAATCGCTTTGGCATCATGTCCCTTCATCTCACCTCACACATGCGAAGGGCCACGTGAAGTCCACGTTGGAGCTAGGTATTTGTTGGTCATTAGTCTCAGTTGACCATGGTGGCTATGGTAGTTATGTCAAGGGTGGAATCATCCGTCGAGAACCTCTTTGGTAGTGATCATCCTTATTGATGACAATGCTTTGTTGTTGACTTTGTTGTTCACTTTCTCAATGATTGTGTTGTTGACAACCTTGTTGTTAGCTATTTACCTTATTGGTCACACACCTTGTCAGTCCTCTACCTTGTTGGCGAGTTGTCTTGTTAGTTATTTTCCTTGTTGGTGAACACCTTGTTGGTCATCCCTGAGTTGGCCCTCTCTCCTTGTGCTCGATGATCTTAGATTTGGATGAATTCACAACTCTTCAATGCCTTTGAATTATGTTTTCTCATGTGACTTAACCACCTAGAGTATATGATTTCGGATCAGAGCTCTTCCCTTTGGGAGGTTTTGAGTTCCTAAAAACTTAATAGTTTTGGAGAAGAAGGTGAGGAAAATTGTCCTCTTGGTGATTGTCTTAGAGCCCTTGGGGCTATGAGACTACTTTCTTCCCTTTTGCACAAGTTTTTTTTGGATGCTGACCTCATAAGATTCTAGTTGGACAAGCTGAAATGATCCAAAGAGTACGTTTCGGTAGCCAAGAAAGAGGGAAAATGGACGGTTTTATGTGACCTCATGAGATTCTAGTTGGATGAGCTCAAACGATCCAAAGAGTAGGTTATGGAAGCCAAAACAAAGGGCAAGTGGGTGGTTTTTTGTGACCTTGGAGTAGTGATTTTGGACCCCCCCTCCTGACTGGTACCATCCTTGGCCTTCCAAATGATGCCCTTGTTGGTGTAGGGTTGGGTTGTCTGATATCTCTATTGCCTGTTTGAATTGTAATGGCTCGTTCTAGTTTTCTTCAAGTACGTTTTATGATGTGCTTGGGTTTTGAGACCTCCTTTTCTTATTGAAACCCATGCGAACCCCAAGCAAAACCACCTACTATCACATGTTATCATTTGGGTTTGGTGTGTAGGCATGAAATTCACCATTTTGGTAGTGTTAGGGGTTTTGGTGGTGTAGCATGCCTTATCTGTGAGTCCCTTCAAGACAAACCTTTATGATAACCTCCTATGAACATGCTAGGTTCTTGTCAGTTTGAGTTCGAGGAACCACTCTCCTATCTAACAATTTTTTCATTGTGTTTTGTGATTTACCCCCCCTTTTTCTCATACTTCTCTCTCCATAATGAGTCAAATAGACCCTTTCCTCGACTTGTACTTGGATATTTCTCATTACTCTAATCTAGGCAATGTCATCCTCATGAGGGATCTCAACGCCTGTACCAAGCCCTTGCAGATATCACTTCATGATAGTTTGGAGTATGCCCTTTGCCTTTAGGAGATTGATTTGGACATTGTGGGGCTTTACATGATTTCAAATAATGGTACCTCATATAGTATTATGTAGCATTGTGCACATGCATGGCTGATTTGGGTGTTTTTTGTACAATAACATCACACACACAATGGATCCATATAGCATTGATTTATGTGTTGCATGGTGGTTTGTAGATGAGGGCACAACATTAAAGAAGGCTAGAGGGCGCATCAATATATCTAGGCTTACGTCATTGAAGGTGCATTCATGCATGCATGTGCCAACTATAGACAGGATAGGATAATGTTATCCTTAGATTTTAATTCTAGGAGATTGCATGTTGTTTCCAAGTTAAGTAAAAGACGACGCATGTAGTTGCACGTGTTAGTTTCAATTTATTAAGTAGTTTTCTAATTGTAGCTTGAGTCTAAGTTCAATTAGGCGCATGCATGCAAATAAGGGTGCAAATCTTTAGGAGGATGCATGTCTCTTTACTGATAGAAGTAGAATTCTGCTAGTGATCGACAGGTGGAATTGAGAAGGGTTGTGGAGTGAGAAGTTGTTGTTGATCTAGAGATTGTAGAGTAGCTTGTTTGAAGAAGTTGCAACAATGGCAATTCCTAGTATGTGAGAGAGTCACTTGTTGGAGGGAGCCTCCAACTTTGTGCCATGAAAGTTGAGATTGAAGAACCTCCTGGAAATGGCAAATTTGTGGTACCTTGTGTAGAAGGTAGTTGTGTCGCCTACAAATCCCAAAGATCTGGTAGAACACAACAAGAAGGCAGTGGCAGCGAAGCGAATCCTGTTGGATTCGGTGAAGGATCACCTGTTCCCTCATATTGTTGGGAAAAATATTTCCAAAGAGATGTTTGATGCCCTGGGAACCTTGTACTAGAGTGTGAACGTATCAAGGAAGATGCTCTTAAAGAACAAGTTCAACACTACCTGCATGAGCAAGATAGATACAGTGACAAGCTATCTCATGAAGATAGTAGAGCTGAGAGATTGGATTGTAGTAGTTGTGGACATAGTTGAGGATAGCGAGCTAGTTTGGATTTCTCTGAATGGCTTTAGTCCACCGTGGCACAATTTTGTCTAGACTATAGCTTGTCTTAACCAGTTATGAGGATGTTCCAGACCTAGTCCTCATAGGGACGGTGAGGAAGGGACGAATGGGGGAAAGAAAGGATTTGGTGAGGGTCAGAAGAAGAAAGAAGACTCGTGGTCTTCTAACTAGCAGAGGAAGGATTTGAGCCATATAAAATGCTTCAACTGCAACAAGCATGGCCCTTATGCTTCTTAGTATCCTGAGAAGAAGGGGAAGGGTAAATAGCAACAAAAATGACCAGAAATCAGGAAAATATATTGTCTGCACTGAAGTGGACGTGGGTAAAATCTGTGAGGGGAGAATTGAAGGAAATTTATACAGCACCCACAGGGCACATAATCCATAAATTATGTGGAACTAATATATGTAATCTTTGTGAGGGAAATCTGTAATAATAAGCACAACCGTCATTTCAGAAATTCTGTACAAATTTGAAGGATCTCATAGGATTTTGCGTGTTCTTTATCTTTTTCGTACAACCACCAAATAGTAGTACAGTCGCCGATTACTCAGCCACCAAATTTCCGTACCAGCCGTCTGCTGTACAAAAATTTCAGCTGCCATAATAGCCTCGAACCTAGCCACCGTACAAGCTGTACAATTTAATTAATTGCAGAACGTGCCGTCGTACAGTCTGTTGCACCGTGCAGTCTGCTGCCACCATACAATTCACCTGTCTTCGTCACTGTATAGTCCACTGCCTGCTGTTGTTTGGGAGCAAATCTAGATGCCAATATCCATCGAGTAGATCGTAGGGTCGATCCATTGTGGGGACTACTGTGGTGCGAGAAAACAGTCGCCACCCATATGACTTTGAAGAGCTTAAGTCTCAAATTAATTAGAGGTATTAATTGCTTTTATTAAGATTATACAAGTAAATTAGTGGAGAAAAATATAAAGTACTTTTTTGGAGATATATTTCAAATAAAGTGTAGAGTTTTAATTGAAGAATTAAGGTGTTAATTACAAGAGACGGTATTAAAAGAAAGAGAGAGTTACCGTATATATTATAAAGTTATATACCAATGGGAAATATACATCCTTGAAGGAATAATTACTAAAGAATAATCAAAAGGAATTAAGGGGGGAATACCCCATCAAAGTTAAAAGAGAGTTGCCATATATCTTATAAAATATTTAAGTTGCTTAAAAAATATGTTTATATATATAAAAAAAGAAAAAGGGATTATGAAGGAAAGAAAAAAATTAAAAATATATATATATATATATATATATATATATATATATATATTCTAGAGAAATTATCAAAGAAATTACAAGAAGTAAAAGCAAGAGAAGTGCACCATTTATTATCAAAAAAGCGGGACCTTCACACTTTGTGCATCCAATTAATTATTGAAGGGGTATATAAGCTTCATAATCAAAGTATTATTTATCGCAAATTTTCAACAGAAACAAAATGGATCCTAGTAATGAGGAAAACGGAAGATTTCCCAAAACTTCAAAAAACTCCGCATCAGTGCTACTTGGAGTCAAAGGGACACTTGGAGGGAAAGATATCACTATTTCTATTGCTCCCACTGAACATAATAATTATGTTAGTACTGAATTCACTAACTTGTTAGTGATTCTTGAGTCAAATATAATAAAAAAGATAGACTTTTGGGACAAGAAACAATATGATATATTTAATTTATAGATGAACATTGGAGATTATACTTTTGTGTTGAAATTCACTGTTAGATCTTTGTGGAACAATGATGGTGACATAATTCTGGGTTTACCCTGGATGGAGACACTGTGGACTTTCATCTTAAACTCGAAGAAGAATTTTTTGACATTCTCCTATAAAAAGAAGAAGATAACGTTACAAGACATTAAATTGGATTAAGATCCAGTAACATCAGAAGACCTTAAAGATATCTCAAAGATTATCCTTCAAGATAATCAGAAAATAGTACAAAAGGTGCAAAAAAATTTGACAAGGTTGTTGCAGATAAAGATGAAGAAATTTCTCACCTTAAGAATCATAGTCAAAACTTGATCGCACATATTAAGAAGTTAAAAAGTGAGAAGAAGTTGCAACAAGAAACACTAAAGCAACTTACCAGCAAGAAATCATTGATTGATAAAGAAACAATGACTGATCTCATCGAAATAAAGAAGTCATCAGTTGTAAAAATCCAAGTTGTAGAGAAAGGAACAAATACAGATCCGATCAAGTACAAATGGTGGAAGTAAGGATAACTTCGGATGTTGAAGTACAAATGGTGGAAATTCCAAGTGTACTTACTAATAGAAATTCAACGATTAACAAAGCAACACCAGTGCATGAAGAAGATAGAATACTAAAAGTACACTGAGAGAATGCTACAATCACGATAAGAGAAAGTCACCTTATCGACATCCTAATCACGAAAGCAGGTTCATTAACAAGTCAGTTTATCAACATCTCTCAAAACGAAAACAATTGACCTATCTTCCAAAGAATATTGATGCTAGTGCAATTAAGTCTCGTAATAACAAATTATCTTGGGAATCCTATAAGCACAATATTCCACAAAGGATCGAATTGAGATGGTTAGATCCTTTTACAATTCAACAATTATGCTCAACACTTAGAAGTTTGTATCGTCTCGTATCATCAACCATAAAAGCATCAAGAACTGAGAACTATGTGAAGACATTACAAGCCAAATCTAGACATAAAGCCTCTCCATAAATATGCTTTGAGGACAAAGCATTTCTAAATGGGAAGACAATGTAATAAATATTAATATGCATATATAAATATAAAATATAAATGCTAAACAACAATTAATATTTTATGAAGAGACACATTAAATGAAGAGGCATGCCTCTTAGTGAGAGGGAACCCCTGCTTGGGTATATATATGGCCCTCATTTGTAATCATGATCATACTATCATATTCTCATATATTTTTATTCAATATATTTTTTTCCTTGTGGATTTCTTTATACTGTTCCAAACATTTTGGATGCTCGTGATATGAACTCTATTGGTTCTGTCACATCTTCTATCCTTGGCTGAGGATATCGATTCTTGACAGTGATGTTGTGGAGCACTTTGAAATGAACACACATCTGCCAAGTCCCATCCTTCTTAGGCATCGATATAATGGGAGATCCACAAGGGAACACACTAGGCTTGACAGCCCCTTGATCTGACAACTCCTGGATTTGCTTCTTTATCTCGTCACTCGCCATCACCGAGGTTATGTACAAACCAAGATTTGGCAATGGTGAACTTGGCAACAAATGGATTGAGCATCGATACTAATCCCATGCACATACATATTTTTTAGCATCAAGAATAACATCAGGGTCAGAAAAGAAATTAGTCTATACCTCATGGAAGGCTTTCGGAGCAAATTTTCAGGCTTTCCAAGGGGTACTATTTCCCTCGCTACCTGTAGAAACAAACTGCAGGAGTGGAGAGCTGAGATGGACCATTTGTACTTCCTGCCTTATTGGCAGGATTACTCAACTTTGAAAGAATAGACCCTAAGAATTTTATTCAAGAGGATGCAAATTGCAATGCGATAAGGTTGTTTCAGTTTCTCAAAAATCTTGCATTTGCTCTGTCTGCATGCTCCCGTTTTTTTGATGTGTTGACGTGGCTATAACTTTTGTATGATGGTTAGTGTCTATTTGAGCATTTTTGCTGCATTGTTAAAAGTGAAATGATAAGAAAATATTGAGGATTCACACCTGCAGTAGATATGTGACATGGTAATAGGAATTGAATTTCATATTTAGTATTTTATATTATCCAGATTATTGTTGATTAACAAAAATTTCCATGCTTTCATCACCTTAGAGAGGTAGAGGAGATATTAACTAATGAAATCCTAATTTATTTGATGAGTGGAAAAATTCAAGCATGGTGTTGAAAGCTTACGGGAAAGTGACTGTCAATCATCTTCTGTAGAAAAATTTAGGATGGTGCTGTACTGTCTGGGAATGTATGTTCCTTCAGTGTGAGTTTTATAAAAGTTTGATGAGGATACCTATGAATAGCTAATATTTATGATGGGATAAGTGAAGCAGAACAAGCAATAAAAAACGAGTATTAGAAATAACAAGCTATAGTACCTTTGCATTTGGGCATTGGTGGATGAAACAAGGGATGATGCATCTTCCCTCCCATGGATCCTCAATTATGTTGACTTCAGTCATAATATGTATCAATAAATCAAGACAGGTTAAAACTTAAAATGCAGCCATTGAAAGTGTATACAAGAAAAGTCTATCAATTGCTTAGATAGGACTGTTTGGGTTTATGGGAGCCAGAGATAGTAGCGTAAACATTTTCTTTTCCAGTTTTGTGCCAATCTTGTGGTGCTATAACACTTTATTGGAACAGTTCCCTACACACGGGGTAGGAATTTCAAGTGCTTGTCAATGGTCATTAACCCAGGAAGGACGTTACCTGAACTCAGGTAAGATCTTTCTCTTCTAAGGAAGGGCATGATCTTACTGTTTGAAACAGCAAACTCTTCGAAGGTTTGGCCTTTCTGTCAGTACCAATCCAGTAAGGCCTTTCAGGATCAACTCTTTGAAGGGTTGGCCTTTCAGCAAGGTCCAACCTGGAGGCTGGCATTAGTAAGTGATAACCTTACCTTTCAGCTAGCTCGGTAAGAGCAGGTCTTGAAAGGTCTTACCTGAGATCCTGATTCCCAACCCGAGAGAAATTGGAGCACTTTAGGTTATTTCTTTTAAAACAAAAAAGGAAAAAGAAAATGAAGGTTCAAAAGGAATTGTTGATCTTGTATGCAGGATCCCTCTATATCCTAGAGATCATCATCTTGAGAAATACACGGAGCTTGGTAGTGATGATTGAATTCATGATTGGAAAGCAAAAATTGAAGAACTATTAGATGAGCTTAGTGGGTGGGTCACGTTTTAGCTTTGGATTTACTATCTCGACTTGGTTTTATATTCTGATTTTGTCGTGATATATGATAACGTGACTAGTTTTATATGTATGTTATTTTTGAATACAATTTCGTTTTCTTTTGGATGCCCCATATTTTATATGTATTTCTTTGTACTTTTTAAAATGATACGTTTCATGTTTGGAATTATGTTCTTTTCCTGTTTTCATTGTGATGATGGTATGATTTGATCCAAGATGGATATTTTTGTTTGGACAGTGTCCTAAAAATTTCTTCTATGAAGTAGAATCCTCTTTTCTGTTTTAGGAGTTAGAAGTAAAAATAGCTTTCTTGTATTTTGCAGAACTGACAGACATCTATATTCAAGTTGAGGTTGTTGTTTTGATTATGTCATGACTTGAGATTAAGTATATAACATACTTTATGACAGTCAATATTCTTAGTATTTGGCTGTCATTTTATCTCAATAGAGTAACACATGAGATTCATAGGGAAAGAAAGAATAATCCTTTTGTATACAATAACAACTGTTTTGCTTTGTCAAATGATAAAGGATTGGATTTCAAACTAGATATCTGGTCCTTGTCATTGTTCTTTTTGTATGTTTGCATGATATTATATTGAAAATTAATGTTCCTTAAGCTGAAAGACACCTTCTTCCAAGTTTGTAAATTTTTCTGCATTGGACAACATAGAATTCAGTATATCTAAACCATCCACAAAAAACTTTGTATGCAGCGAATGAAGGTCTTGTCAGATCTGTTGATATCTGTTGCTAAAGCAGAACGACAGGATGCAAGGACAAAGGTTCGCCAGGATTCTGTGAGGCTTGGTAATGTTGGAGTGATTAGGTATGGCCACATTCTTATCCAAATCTAAGGTATACAAGGACAGTGTTCATGTAGCAACTTCTCCATTGTCAAAGTATTTGATACGGGTCTTCTAAATATTGGTGACTTGTAAAACAAGTATGGTTGCATTAGATTTTATGATGTTTATTGTAATTTTACATTTCTGGTCATAGATAACATTTTAAAAAATCAAGGAATCGGTCTCATTGAGCTGCTACCTCTATGCAGTTGTTTGTGTTTCCACAACTATGTCCTAAACCATATTATTTAACACAATCCATACTGATCTTGTAAATTTGAAATATAGGGGTAGTCTTGCATATGGTTATGTTAAGTGAAATTCAATTAAGTTCATAACAATTAAATTGTAAATATTGACAAGCTTATGCATTCTTTGGGGTTGCCATATAAGATATAAGCAAGAACAGGGATTTTGTATGGACTAGGTTGAATACTACAAACCACAGAAATATAGACTTGAGGCATTCAAAAGGCAAGGAGTGTTGGTTATGATTAGTAGGAGCTTAGGTTGCATTGTCTACACGTTTGGCTGAAACTTGTAAAACACGATTTAGAATTAAACATTCTGTTAAGAAATAAATAACATTCTGCTGTGCTATGTTACCATGTCACAAGAATTAGTTATGATACTGGTGTTCCAATTGGTAGTAAATTAGTAGTGAACTGGGCCTTTTCCAAGCAGTGACAGTAAAGCGAAAGGAGTTCTGGATCTAATTCATTCAGAGGTGTGTGGACCTATGTCAGCCACTCCACTCAGCGGGTATGTTTACTATGTTTCTTTTATTGATGACTTTTCTCGCAAAACTTGGATTTAATTTTTATAGAATAAAGATGAAGTCTTTAGTAAGTTTAAGGAATTTAAAGCTCTTGTTGAAAATCTTTCTGAGAGAAAAATAAAGGTTTTAAGATCTGATAACGGAAGAGAATTCACATCTGGTGAATTCAAGGAATTCTGTGGAGAAGCTGGGATTAAGAGGGAGCTTTCTACTCCATACAATCCTCAGCAAAATGGTGTTGCAGAAAGAAAGAACCGATCAGTTATGGAAGCAGTTAAAGCCATGATTCACGATCAGGACTTATCAATGTACCTTTGGGAAGAAGCAACCAGGATTGCTGTATATGTACAGAACATAAGTCCTCATAAAGTTCTTGAAAATAAAACTCCAAAAGAATTGTTTTCTGGAGAAGTTCTAGAGGTTAGTCATCTAAGGATATTTGGTTGTCCAGTGTATATTCATATTCCCAAGGATAAAAGGACAAAGTTGGATCCTTCATGTAAGAAGGGTATATTTGTCGGATACAACGAAACATCAAAGACATATAGAGTATATGTCCCTGGATACAAAAATATTGAGATCAACAGAGATGTTATCTTTGATGAAGATGTAGCTTTTTGCAAATAAAAAAGAAATAATGTAGATGAGGTACATGATGAGGAACATACAACTTCTAAAGTACCAGATATAGAAGAAGAAGAGCATGTACCTGAGAATCATGATATGATGGAGCCTTAGAAACCTGCTGATTCACCCACAAAAGTGATTACATATCAGAGAAAACCAGGTTGGGCTCGTGAACTCATTCAAGATGCAGAAAGGTATGGTGCCCCAAATAAGACTTTCAGAGAAAGTAAAAGACCTCGATTATATTCCAACTATGTTGCACTTGTGTCTAACATCATTGATGCAAAACCTTCTAGCTATGAAGAAGTCGCTGAGAAGAAAGTGTGGCAGGATGCCATGATTGAAGAATATCAATCAATTATGAAAAATGATGTTTGGGACATAGTTCTGAGACCAAAAGAAAAATCTGTGGTAATATCTAAATGGTTATACAAAATCAAGCATGCTGCGAATGGTAGTATTGAGAAATAGAAAGCAAGGTTTGTAGCTCGTGGGTTCTAACTTCTCTCAGAAAGAGGGAATAGATTACAAAGAAACCTTTGCTCCTGTGGCAAGATACACTTTTATAGCTGCAAAGATGGTATGGAAACTACATCAGATGGATATAAAAACTGCTTTTCTGAATGGTGTGATAAAAGAGAGAGTGTATGTGGAGCAACCACAAGGATTTGAGACACATGACAAACAAGCACATGTGTGTAGATTAAAAAAAGCTTTGTATGGCTTGAAGCAAGCACCCAGGACATGGTATGGAAGAATTGATAATTTTCTAATGAGCTTGTGCTTTATCAAGAGTAAAGCAGATTCCAATCTCTACTATAAGATTGAGAATGATGATCAGGTGATCTTACTATTGTATGTGGATGATTCGTTTCTAACAGGAAATGAAAAGCTCATCATTGATTGCAAGAAGAAGCTTGGTTTAGAATTTGAAATGAAAGATCTGGGTCAGATGCCCTATTTCCTAGGTCTAGAAGTGTGGCAGAATCCAGGCGAGATTTGTCTTAGTCAAGGAAAATATGCTGTGGAAATTCTAAAGAGATTTGGAATGATGGATTGTGAATCCATGACTACACCTATGACGACAAATCCAAAGTTATTATGTGATACTTCATCAGAGATAGTGGATGCCACTTTGTATAGGCAAGTGATTGGTTCATTGATGTATTTAACGAATGCAAGGCCATGCATATGTTTTGCTGTGAACACTTTAAGTGAATATATGGTTGAACCCAGACATGTTCGTTTGATCGCAACAAAACATGTGATGAGATACTTGAAAAGTACCATTGAGTATGGTATCAAGTATGATGCAGATTGTGAGTTCAGACTACATGGATACTCTGATTCAGATTGGGATGGTAGTGTCACAGATCGTAAGAGTACTTCAGGATGCTGTTTTAGTTTGGGATTAGGTATGATCTCATGGTTTAGTAGGAAGCAAATCAGTGTTGCGCTCAGTACAATTGAGGCAAAATATATGGCAACGTGTTTAGCATGTACTAAAGCTGTATGGCTACGAAAATTACTTTCAGGATTACTTGATATTGAGTTAGATGCAACTATTATCTGTTGTGATAATCAGAGCTGCATAAAGTTGTCAGTGAACCCCGTGTTTCATGACAAATCAAAGCATATTGGAATCAAGTATTATTTTATCCGTGATGTGGCAGAAAAGGGAGCACTGAAGCTTCATTATGTGGCTACCAATGAGTAGGTTGCATATGTGCTAACCAAATCTCTGTCAAAGGCGAAGTTTGAGTACTTTAGAGACAAACTTGGACGCTGCATACTTCATCAGAGATAGTGGATGCCACTTTGTATAGGCAAATGATTGGTTCATTGATGTATTTAACGGACACAAGGCCAGATATATGTTTTGCTGTGAACACTTTAAGTGAGTATATGGTTGAACCCAAACATGTTCATTTGATCGCAACAAAACATGTGATGAGATACTTGAAAGGTACCATTGAGTATGGTATCAAGTATGATCCAGATTGTGAGTTCAGACTACAGGGATACTTTGATTCAGTTTGGGATGGTAGTGTCACAGATCGTAAAAGTACTTCAGGATGCTGTTTTAGTTTGGGATCAGGTATGATCACATGGTTTAGCAGGAAGCAAACCAGTGTTGCGCTCAGTACAACTGAGGCAAAATATATGGAAGCATGTTTAGCATGTACTGAAGGTGTATGGCTACGAAAATTACTTTCAGGATTACTTGATATTGAGTTAGATGCAACTAGTATTTGCTGTGACAATCAGAGCTGCATAAAGTTGTCAATGAACCCCGTGTTTCATGACAAATCAAAGCATATTGGAATCAAGTATCATTTTAGCTGTTATGTGGTAGAAAAGGGAGCACTGAAGCTTCATTATGTGGCTACCAATGAGCAGGTTGCAAATGTGCTAACCAAACCTCTGTCAAAGGCGAAGTTTGAGTACTTCAGAGACAAACTTGGACTGGTTCCTTGTAAGAGGGAGTAAGGAGCTGCATATGGGATTATGGTGACAGTAGCGGGGCAAGTCATTTACATGTAGGATGTGGGCTATTCTATTTTATTCTTATCCAGTATGACAAAGGACTGGCTCTAAGATTACTCATCTAGTATGAAAAAGGAATGGCACTGAATAAGACAGTTCTTGGTGCACTGTATAGCTTCCTCTAGCACATGGCTAGTAGGACAGCTCTCGGTGAACTGCACAAATAGTTCTTGGCCCA
>SNQJ01S0046005.1:89551-106262 GCA_010110895.2 Picea sitchensis
ACATCCTGAAACAATTAATGGTAATGTTAAAAATTTAAGTAAAAGGATGAAAATGAAAGATAAAGGAGAATGTCACTTTAAGAATTTTACATTACCATTAAGAATTTTAGTAAAACCCCTCACGCGCTTTTTATTTGCTAAAACATTTAAGCAGGCCGACATATTCTATCGACTCGCGACACATTGAGAAAATGTCGTGAGTTAGTGAATGTGTCGCGACACATTGAAAATTTCGGAAGTTTCGCGAAATATTCGGAAGAAAATTTTGGCCAGGTGAAAATGTCGGCGACACATCCGAAATTTCCGATATAACGCCGATATATTCAACACTGTCTTGAGGTTCCCCACTTTAGTTACAAGACATGGTTTGCCATCAAATCACTTGTGTTGCCTCCTGTTATTGTCCAAACTAGTAGACCACCAAGGTTCGTAGTCTGCTATGGTAGCAACATAGGGGATAGGTGCCCAATGTCACCACAATACCTATACTTCCTTGTTTGAGCCAAACTCCTACGCTAAGAGGCTTTGAGAGGCTTCCCGTAAACTATCACTTCACCACAAAGAGTATCAAGACCAGTGCCTAAACAAAGTACACTAGGTGAAGGTAAGAGTTAATTGTTTTAAATGCTTGCTTATATAAAAGATAATGCAGAAAATAAAGTGACCAAAGAACAAGTTAAATTACCCCTAATCCTCAAAATACTAACTTTGAAAAGTACAAAAGAGAGGGGTGAATATTCTTACCACTTTTTGGACGATTTGCAATGTGAATACCTTGTAAGAAGTGGCTGGAAATGAAAAGTTTCCTTGCTGTCCTGTTAGATCATACCTGCAAAAACAGTATAATACGTAGAAAAACGACAAGATAATGGCCTTTTGAGGCCTCCCACAATTGTAGAATACACTAGATCACTAGATCTGTGGGTTTGGAGGGTAGGGTAGCAAAGTACAAGTGAATCTTGTGCCCTATAGCCTTCAAATCTGCTGCAAAATCAATTTCTAGCTGGCTAGAAATTATTTTTGCAAAAATGGAGTTCAATTCCCCCTAGGGTCAAAACCCAAGATTTGCTATAGCCAATAAAATTACTTGTTGGGCTGTAGTTTCACTCTATATTGACCAGAAAATAGAGATAAAACATATAAATCAGATCTAGAATGAATGTATAAGGGTTTATGAAGTGAATACTTACAATACACACCCTTTTACTTGTCCACAAGAGTGTAGATCTGAAAGTTTTCTTGGCTGTAATAACACATACCTGCACACTATTTCTCAAGAAAACCCTTGTAAAAGATATTCAATGAAACAAAAAACTCAAGGGAATATGTATCTTAGGGTAGGGGAGTTCCCTAGAAACAAAAACCCCAAGATCTACTAGCTTATGAAAGATAAAAAAAAATAGAAAGCAAAGCTAGGGTATGATTTTTTTTGTATTTTTGTAATAGAAGATGATTTAAAATATTTTGAAATTTATTTGATTGAAGAAATTGAAAGATTTTTTTACCTTTACCTTTTTACCTTAACATGTCTCTTAGTTTGAGAGATTATGACCCCGCAAGCTTAAGATTGGTCTGGATGGATTTTTAGTCTATTGGGTTTGGAGTCGAAGGACTATTGCCCCCAATGCTAGAAATTCAATAAGAGATGGGTTCCTCCTTGGATTTGTTAGGAGAGCTCCTCTACATGATGGTCTCCAAGACAACCAATCAACTAGGGTCAAATTGTAACATACCACTTGGTTGAAGCTACTGCCAAAAAAGTAGGTCCAACAACTTGGGTGTGTTACACTAAGAGCCCACAAAGAAAGTAAGGAGACGGAAGTCTTTCTTCTTTCTTCCACTTGACTATGTAGCCCCTCAATGGATTGATTGGTCACCTCTTGCAATTCTCCTAAGGAACCTTTGTCAAAGCACAATTAAAATAATCCAAGACCAAGAAAAGAAAACATTATAGTAGACAATTGTTAGAATTTTAGGGCAAAGAGTAGACTAGCTAGAAACATAAATAAATTTATAAATTTCCAATCATTTGCTACTATAATTCTGGATTAGCAACACATTAAAATTTATGATGCATAATTTAATAACATAAATCAGTTGTAGCATAACATAGACCTGAGTATTACCTTAGCTAAAACAAGGAATAAATACCTGATATGATTGTTGTTATCTTCATTAATGTATGCTCAGAAAAAGCTTAATGGATCATGGATCAAACTCTCATGGTAGATCTCATCATGATCATAGGGACAAATGCTAAGAAGAACTTTTAGGATAGTAAACCAGAAAACAACTCAACTGGCTAAGAATCTCAAGATCATGCCACTGTCAAGTGATCGGGCTGATGGAAAAACAACACTGTCCAACCTAGGGTTGGAAAAGAAACCACAAACAACCCTAATACTTTCAGCCCATAAAAATCTGTTTCAAATACCAACAATTCCAGAATACCCCTAACAAACCTGTTCTCAGTGGAACTAGTACTGCTAGTAGACAAGGTAAGACAACACACAGGGGTGACACCAACAAATTGTTAAGGTAGCATCATCTAGACAGAGAGGCAGCACTTGACAAACCAACAAGAAGGTACCAGAACACCAAACAACAAAAAATCCCTATAGACTTGTCCAGAAGAGCCGCAACCACCTAGTAACTTTTTCCAGAAGAGCCGCAACAAAACCTCATAACCCTATCTAGAAGAGCTGCAACAAAACCTCAGTCTTCAATTCGGCTAGGAGAGAGTGAGTGTGACAAGTGAGGAATAGGTCACTTTTTTTATAGTTTTAGGTAGGTAGGTTAGGGCTAACATATTAGTACTGCTAGTAGACAAGGTAAGACAACACATAGGGGCGACACCAACAAATTGTTAAGGTAGCATCATCTAGACAGAGAGGCAGCACTTGACAAATCAACAAGAAGGTACCAGAACACCAAACAACAAAAAATCCCTATACGGCTGGCTGGGAGAGTCTTCTACAAGTTAGCAACAGTTTAAGACAATCAAGGCTGATAGGGGTAAACCCACGGTAGCTGGAGCAGACCAGAAACACACAAAGAAGGAGCTGAGAAGACCCAAATAGACTTGTCCAGAAGAGCCGCAACCACCTAGTAACTTTTTCCAGAAGAGCCGCAACAAAACCTCATAACCCTATCTAGAAGAGCCGCAACAAAACCTCAGTCTTCAATTCGGCTAGGAGAGAGTGAGTGTGACAAGTGAGGAATAGGTCACTTTTTTTATAGTTTTAGGTAGGTAGGTTAGGGCTAACATATTAGTCCTCTTGCCATAATTTTAGGGTTAGGTTTAGTACCTAACAATTAAAGAAATAATATTTTACAATTTAAAATATTAAATGGCAAATCATAAAAGTCAACAAGAGAATAAAACAAGTCGATGAGAAAGGTTTCAAGATCAAGGCGACCAACTTTCTTTAAGAAGAAGTAAAGAATCGAACCAACACATCATCAAYAGTTAGGGGGGACAAGACTCAAGCAAGGGGGTTTCATTAATAAACAATAAGACGAAGTCAAAGGTTAAGTCCTTTAATGGCAGATTTGTCCACATGAGTCCCATGATATAATTTATAAGCTTTTATCATCCCAACATACGAGGAGGGTCAATGATGTGATCATGCCCTTCTTCTTAACTACTCCTAGGTCACATGGACCATCCCGGGAGAGAAGAAGGTCACACATCATCTCGGCTTGGTACTTAACCAAGAAACTGCTTGAACCCAGATCAGGAAACCGCAGAACACATTTGGGGGCCCTAGATCACAACTAGGGTCTTAACCACGAAGATACACAACCAAGGATCAATCCAAGCGCTGAGTAAGGATTCCCTGGAACACATCCAGGGGCCCTAGAACACATCTAGGGAGTTATACCATCAAACTGCTTGGTCCCTGACCAAGAACCCCAGAAATACGTTGGGGGCCCAACTAGGGTCTTTTGCCATGGATCTAACTGCTTGGTCCCAGACCAAGAACCTCGAGAGTGTATTGGGGGCCCTAGATCACAACTAGGGTCTTTTCCATCCTCCCGGAGAATGGCTCTTGCAGCTCGACTAATTTTAACACTCCCTCTCAGCAACACCATGCTTGTCTCGAAAGTATACAAACTTTGTCAACGACGGGGGCTTGGTCAAAATATCTGCAGTTTGTTTCGCCGTCGGAACATACTGAATACTGAAAATGTTATTTTGCACCATGTCCCGAACATAGTGATATCTCATCTCAATGTGTTTCGATCTGTCATGAAACACATGATTCTCGGAGAGATTTATACAGTTCTGATTATCACAATGAATTATTGTGGGTTCTAGCCAATGTTGCACGAAGCTGGAGAAGCGTCATTTTCCAAAAATCCTCGGAAGTGAAGCGTCTCAGAAGCGTCATTTTCCAAAAATCCTCGAAAGCGAAGCATCCCAGAAGCGTATGTTATATATATATATATATTTGTATATATATTGCGTTTATATTCAAAAAACATGCAGAAAGACAAATTAGTTGGAGAATATATGAAAACATGCATATTTGTACATCAATATAGATAGAAATGGCATCCGTAGTACATCAATGATTAATCATTCGAGCATCAACCATTTAGATTCTAGCAATTACAAAATTACAAACCAACATACAAATTTTTAAGCCATATTGATATAATAGAAAGTAGACCATAAACTTATGAAATGAATTCACATATCCAACAACTGTCAACAATAACATGAGTCATGACTAATTAGTTATGTTTACAAAATAGGCCATCTACACTGAAGTATGAAGACCGAAAGGTCTAAAACAATAAAGTTTAAAGCTAGTTGCTAATTACGTTGTCACACTGCTCATCCGGGATCAATTTTTCTAATGCTTTCATATAACTGGCTTGAACCTTTTGATCTTGGTGTGGTTTTTTCTTGGACCCACCACTAGGTGTTGCTGATGAAAGCCATGATACATGATAATATTTAGGTGTTATCACATATGCTAAGGCATGTAGTGGAATATTTAGCATTTCCCATCGTTTTTCCATCTCTACACGAATATGATTATAGAGGTTGACATCTCTAGGCTCAACAATGTTTTTAATCTACCTTAGCATGCTATCCATTTGCTCATACACTTTCCAAATGATTGGTTGATTTGAATTTGCAAACTTGATCATGTGATAAATTGGCTTGGTGAATTGCAAAACATACCGAACCTGGGAAGCTTCCTAGGAAGTGTCTGGGGAGCTTCCTAGGAAGCGTACGAAAGCACTCAGGAAGCGTGGAGCTTCCAAAAGACCAGGAAGTGTCCAAATTTGCTCTGAAGCGCGCTTTCGACGAAGCTTTCTGGACGCACCCGCTCAGATCGAGCTTCGGGGCTTCAAAGCGTGGGGGGGGGGGAGCTTCCTGCAACACTGGTTCCAGCTCAGCACTGAACAAATCTGGGAGTAGCTTTTTGAGCCACATTGCTTCTCTACTAGCAACAATTGCAACAATGTATTCTGCCTTTGCAGTGCTTTGGGCTATGGAGCCCTGCTTCCTGCTGGACCAAGAGATAATAGCTGAACCCAAACTGAAACAATATCCGGAACTGCTCTTCTGGTCCACTGTACTGCCCATCCAATCTGAATCTATATAGCCATGAAGCATTACACCTCCACTAGAGGTGTATCTGAGCCCATAAGCTATAGTCCCTCGGACATATCTGAGAATATGTTTAGCAGGAACTATATTAATGTCTGGTCTGGTGTATACTAGATACATCAAGGACCCAATAATCTGACGATATACTGTAGGGTCTTCTGGATCTGAGCCTGTAGTTTGATGATGTAACTTTTTCATGTTAGAAATCATAGGTGTGGTCATGAACTTACAGTACAACATCCCAAATCTACGAAGCACATCAACTACATACTTACTTTGTGAGAGAAAGATCTCACCATGTTTTTGCCACACCTAAACTAAGAAAGTAATGCATAAGACCCAAGTCCTTCATTTCAAACTCTGCTGACAACTCCCTCTTAGTTTGAGCTATCAAATGTTCCTCTCCAGTAAGGAACAAATTATCCACATATAAAACCAAGATAACAGGATGATTCTTCACAATCTTTATATAAAGATTAGGATCTGCTATATTCTTGTAGAACCCAAGACTCTGAAGAAAGCTGTCAATTCTCCCATACCAAGCTCTCAGAGCTTTTTTCAATCCATACAAGGCTTTCTTGAGTTTGCAGATATGAGATTCCTTCCATGGATCACAAAACCCTCAGGCTGCTCGATATAAACTTCTTGCTCAACTTCACCATTAAGAAAGGCAATCTTAACATCCATTTGGTGAAGTTTCCAATTGAAGACTGAAGCAAGAGAGATGATGACTCTGATAGAAGTATACCTGGCAACATGAGAAAAAATCTCATCATAATCAATTCCCTCTTTTTGAGAGAAACCACGAGCCATAAATCTAGCTTTGAATTTTTCAACCCTGCCATCTACTGCATGCTTTATTTTGTAAATCCATTTAAAGGTTACTACTGATTTTCCTTGAGGTCTTGGGACCACTTCCCATACATTATTCGTCAATATTGACTCGTATTCTTCTATGATGGCATCCTTCCTCACTTTATGTTTGACAACCTCATCAAAAGTGGAAGGTTCAGAGTCAATCACAAGATTCAACCGAGCTATTAAACCTAAATACTTATCTGGTTTCTTGCTTTCTCATAAAGTACCTTTAGGTGTTGCATGCTTTTCTGCTTCCTTTAAAATTTCATGACACCATGCTGTCTTCCTTTTGGCAGGAGGTTTCTCTAGGGGAAACTCAATAGAATCCCTTATGGGGTCCATTGAAGGCTCACTGGCCTCCTCCCTCTGCTCATCTGAAAGTTGTGAATCTAAAGGTTATGAAGATGGAGCTTCCAGCTCCTTTGTATCATAGGGAAGCTCTCTGGAACGACGAAAGGCAACTTCCTCATGGAAGGTCACCTCTCTACTGACTTCTATATACTTTTGTCTTGACACATAGATTCGATATGCTTTTGATGTTTCACTGTACCCCACAAAAGTGCCTTTCTTTCCAGAGGGCTCTAACTTAGTCCTCTTTTCTTTTGGCACATGAATGTAGACAGGACTACCAAAAATTCTCAAATGATCAATTGAAGGCTTCTTACCCGTGAAGATTTCTTTTGGAGTTTTCTCTTCCAAGGCTTTATGAGGACACCCGTTCTGAATATAGACTGCAGTAATTGCAGCTTCGGCCTAAAGAGACAATGAAATATTTTGATCATACATCTTAGCTCTGGCTGCCTCACAAATTGTCCCGTTCTTTCTTTCTGCAACCCCATTCTACTGGGGATTATAAGGCACGATCAACTCCCTCTTAATCCCAGAAGTCCGACAGAGATCATCATACTTGTGGGAGTCAAACTCTTTTCTATTGTCTGTTCTGAAAACACGGATATGACTACTTGTTCGAGTCTCAACAAGATTCTTAAAATCCTGAAATTTACTGAAGGATTCATCTTTAGTTTTTAGAAAATAAATCCAGGTTTTATGAGAGCAGTCATTTATAAAAATGATATAATAAAGACAACTATTCATGGACGGAGCAGTTATAGGTCCATAGAGATCAGAATGAATAAGATCTAAGATACCATTAGTTTTTCTATTACTATGAGGGTAAGCTTTCTTTGTATTTTTACCAAGAGCACAACCTCTACAAATACTATCATGCTCAAAAGGAAAACTGACATACCTATTACCATCTTTTGCAAACCTGAGAGAGCATTATAGTTGAGATGTCCAAACCTTCTGTGCCATAGTTCGCAGGGGTTGATCATCTCATGAGCTAATGCTTGAATAACTTGACTAGAGATTTTGTAAAGTCCACCTTCTTGGACTCCGATTATCATGGCTAAGCTCATACTTTCATTTAGGGGCCACATAAGAGCCTTTCCTTTGGAGAAGGCTATTGTGTACCCTTTACTTTCTAGAACTGCAACTGAAATAAGATTTTTCTTTAAGCCAGGAACATAAATAATTTCTTCAACATGAAATACATTACTTGACTGAAGCTGAAAAGAGGCTGATCCAACTCCTTTGATGGCATAAGTGCCATCATCACCCAATTCTAATTTCACATTGAACTTCTTATCTCGGTAGTTCACAAGGTTCTGTTTGAAGCCAGTCATATGATTGGAGGCCCCGCTGTCCACAAACCAAATTTCTTTTGATTTGGTGACAACACCGGAGAGAGCTGAAACAAGATAACTTTCTCTGCGCTGTTCTTGTTCTTTAGAAACAGGTCTGGTTCTCTTTCTTTGAGGCTCTTCTTCTTTAGTTGCAACTTAAGCATGGAACCTGCCTTTCCGTTTCTGCTGTGAAGGAGGGTTCCTGTAGTCTTTTGCATAATGACCTAGCTTGTTACAATTAAAGCATTTTACTTTAGATAAATGAGAGTGAGGATGAGAGTGCTTACCTTGAAGTTTCTTACCTTTACCTTTATGCCGAGGAAACTTCTTCCATTTCTTGGCTTTGGCTGAAAGAGCATGGTCTTTCACAGTGGAGGGTTCATTTCTGCTTTTAAGTTTGCTCTCTTCTTCCAAGCAATCATGCCATAATCTCTCGAAGTTGGGTTGAACTTCTCTTCCATTTACAGATGAGAGAAATGTCTTCCATGATTTTGGAAGTTCATCTACTGCTGTTTGAACTTTGTACAAGGTCATCATCATCTACTACAACTCCAATTGCTGCAAGCCGATCTCTTGTTTGGGCAATTTTGGAAAAGAAGGCAGAGATGGTTTCATCCTTTCCCATCTTTAATGTATGTAGTTGTTTCTTCAAGGTCCTCTTCTCAGTTGGGGCCTTCTTTTCATACAAGTTGGCTAGGGCATCAAAGCATTCCTTTGCTGTCCTTAGGTGAACAATAAGAGGCATCATACTATCTTTAACTGAGTCAAAAATGAGCCTCTTGGCTTTGGCCTGCCTCTTCTTATAGGCTGCTCTTCCTGCATTTAAAGTAGGTTCTTCCATCATTCTGGTAACCAGCTCATCCAAGTCACTTTCTTCCAGGATATTAAAGACCCTACCCTTCCAGGCATTGAAGTTTGAAGCCCCTTCAAGGCTATCTTCTGCTTTGACTGAAGAAGAAGCCATACTGAAGACTGTTTATAGGAGAGATCTGATGCAAAACAACCTTTATGCTGATCTGAAAAGCACACCCTTAGTAGAGAATCTACGCAGGCTCAAAAGTTTGTCACAAATGAGCTCCTTTCACGCCCTAAGCTCTAATACCATGTTCGAATTTTAGGGCAAAAAGTAGACTAGCTAGAAACATAAATAATTTTATAAATTTCCAATCATTTGCTACTATAATTTTGGATCAACAACACATTAAAATTTCTGTTGCATAATTTAATAACACAAATCAGTAAGTAGCATAACATAGATCTGAGTATTACCTTAGCTAGAACAAGGATTCAAATACCTGATATGCTTGCTGTTATCTTCCTTAATGTATGCTAAAAAAAAGCTTAATGGGTCATGGATCAAACCCTCAGGGTAGATCTCATCATGATCATAGGGACAAATGCCAAGAAGAACTTTTAGGATAGTAAACTTGAAAACAACTCAGTTGGCTGAGAATCTCAAGATCATGCCACTGTCAAGTAATAGGGCTGAAGGCAAAACAACACTGTCCAACCTAGGGCTGGAAAAGAAACCACAAACAACCTTAATACTTCCAGCCCACAGAAATCTGTTTCAAATACTAGCAATTCCAGAGCAACCCTAACAAACCGGTTCACAATGAAACTAGGACTGCTAGTAGACAAGGTAAGACAATACACAGGGGCGGCACCAACAAACTGTTAAGGCAACATCATCTAGACAACAAGGCGACACTTGACAAACCAACAAGAAGATACCAGAACACCAAAAAACAACAAAAAATCTCTTTACGACTGGTCGGGAGAGTCTTCTACAGGTCACCGACAGTCTAAGACAGTCAAGGTTGATAGGGGTAAACCCATGGTAGCTGGAGCAGACCAGAAACACACAAAGAAGGAGTTGAGAAGACCCAAATAGACCTGTCGAGAAGAGCTGCAACCACCTAGTAACGTTTTCCAGAAGAGCCGCAACAAAACCTCATAATCCTATCCAGAAGAGCCGCAACAAAACCTCATAACCCTATCTAGAAGAGCCACAACAAAACCTCATAACCCTATCCAGAAGAGCTGTAGCAAAACCTTAGTCTTCAATTCGGCTAAGAGAGAGTGAGCGTGACAAATGAGGAATAGGTCACTCTTTTTATAGTTTTAGGTAGGTAGGTTAGGGCTAACATATTAGTCCTCTTGGCATAACTTTAGGGTTAGGTTTAGTACCTAACAATTAAAGAAATAATATTTTACAATTTAAAATATTAAATGGCAAATCAAAAAAGTCAACAAGGGAATAAAACAAGTCGATGAGAAAGGTTTCAAGATCAAGGCGACCAACGTTCTTTAGGAAGAAGTAAAGAATCGAACTAACACATCATCAACAATTAAGGGGGACAAGACTCAAGCAAGGGGGTTTCATTAATAAACAATAAGACAAAGTCAACGATTAAGTCCTTCTTTAATGGTAGATTTGTCCAGATGAGTCTCATGATATAAGTTATAAGATTTTATCATCCCATCATACCAGGAGGGTCAATGATGTGATCATGCCCTTCTTCTTAACTTCTCCTAGGTCACATGGACCATCCCGAGAGAGAAGAAGGTCACACATCATCTCGGCTTGGTACTTAACCAAGAAACTGCATGGTCCCAGACCAGGATACCCTAGAACACATCTGGGGGCCCTAGATCACAACTAGGGTCTTAACCACCAAGGTACACAACCAAGGATCAATCCAAGCGCTGAGCAAGGATTCCATGGAACACATCTAGGGAATTATACCATCAAACTGCTTGGTTCCTGACCAAGAACCCCATAAATACACTGGGGACCCAACTAGGGTGTTTTTCCATGGCTCTAACTGCTTGGTCCTAGACCAAGAACCCCATGGGTGTATTGGGGGCCCTAGTTCACAACTAGGGTCTTTGCCATCCTCCCAGAGAATGGCTCTTGCAGTTGCATTAATTTTAACAACAATCCACAGTGACACAAGATAATTGAGTTCCAAAATTTGGCATTATGATCTCACAAAGTTTCAACAACATCAAATGAGAAGAGGGGCTAGCCTTATATAGTTTTTATTCTAACGACTAGTTTCTACCTCCCTCATAAAATAATATTTGTCTTGGTTTGCTCATCCACAATTGGTTGGAGGCTAAACCATTGAATATATTTTTTTATTCTAACGACTAGTTTCTACCTCCCTCATAAAATAATATTTGTCTTGGTTTGCTCATCCACAATTGGTTGGAGGCTAAACCATTGAATATATTTTTTTATTACATCACTCCATGGTCAAAATGGGATAAAATCCATTTTTAGAATATTTGACCATTGATTTGTCCACATGAGAGGTGCGCCCTACAAGGAAGGGAAATTGTATGTCCTTGAGAATGGTGCGATTTGGTGGAGTAAGCACAACGTTCTACTTTGGGGACAAATTCCCTTTAAAAAATGTGCTAAAACAGTGAACATTTGTCCACATTGATTCTTCCTTCTTCAACGACTAGTTTGACTTTTCAAGTTCATGAATAAGAGGTTACGATTTATCTCAACAGAGGACGATCTGGTCATTTGGTGGACACAATTAATTACTTTGCATGTGGAGAGAGAATCTTTGACTTGCCAAAGATTATTCCAAGGTTAGTAAACCCCAACGTCTCATTCCTTTGACCATTTGACTTTGGAATATGTGCCCAACGAATTTTTAGGAGTGGGACAATTTGTCTTTAAGAGGCAATATCTCCTTCAATACTTCATCAATCAACATTTTGCAATATGGGTTTCGCTTGTGAATTTTTTTTGATCATTTTGAACCCATGTTGTATTTTTGCCTCGGGAGCCGTTGCCTCAAAAGACTTGAAATGATGAAAACTTTGTGAGATTGCAATGTTGGGAACAAAAATGATAATGCACCATGGCCAAGAGATGCCTACACACTCAATATAAAATAACCACATGGAAAGACATAGGTGTGCATGATATGGACCGGACTAGGCCCCACAAACTGCAATCACCCCTACATAAGACCTGTGGCTCCACACAATCATGTGTCCCCATAGATCCGTGCGAAGGCCTCCAATCCTATCTAGGACGAGACATTGAGACGAGGACATAAGGAGATTGATCATGATCGGACTAAGTCTGGGAGGCCACTACAAAATCATCCACTATGGTTTACATGGCTTTAACTTGTATCCTTAGGCTTACAATGGTGTAGCCAAGTAAAAACATTTGCTACCTCTTGGAGAGGTAACACCTCCCAAATTGTACTTAATGATAAAATCCCTAATCCACAATGTACAACTTAAGGGTCTATTAGGACAATCACCACTGTCACCTAAGCAATCTATCCTCTTCACTTTAGGTCGACTCTCCTCTGGGTCAAGGGGGTTATACCTAATAGGATTACTAAAGCTAAGCAATGAGGCACAAGGTGAAGTGAGAGTAGCTTTAGTAAAACAATGTTTTGGGGTTCTTAGGATTTTAAAAGAGGATATGGAAGGACGTAGAGATTGGTGCCAAATCCAACAAGGGCAATGGAGTCAAGGTGAATCAAAAGGGGCTTATCGAGTCAAGAAAAAAACCCCTCTTAAGAATTGGACTATTTCGTTCAAGGATTAGGAATTTAATTGAAGGATTAGGAATAAGAGATTAGAACCAAAGGGGAAGATTAATCTCTTGTTTAATCAAGATTGGCAATGAAGACCAAGGCCTAACAAGAAGGGGTCTGCAAGGGAGCAACCTTTACCAACAAGATCAACTATAGCTTGATAAACATACTCAATACTTCTTGCTAGTGTTCCAAGATGGATAGACAAAAAAGGCACCAAATAATTATCAAACCAACAAATGAAGGAGAGGAGTTACCCTAAAACGCCTTCCCTCTAATGGTAGAAAAATCCCTTCAACAGATCGATGTAGTTATCTTGTAGAAGACTTGAGCATTTCACCATTAATCTTTATGCACCAAATAAGAACCAAGATAGAGAAGCTTCAAGAATTGACACCAACATCCACAAAGAAAGAAACCTTTACACAACCATTACTCCAAGAAAGATATGTCAATTAAGCTCCAAGGAGTGGAAGCTCCAAAAATCCAACCATGAGTGCAAATGAGGGGTTACTCTTTATGTAGAGTTTAGCTCAACTTCCTTTACAATATAACAATGATATCTCATGTGAAATTCTTAGATCTAGCTTAGGGAAGAACAAAGAGTTATTTCCTCCAACTAACTAGTCAACAATACATAAAATAATGAGGTGGTCAAGCTACATGTACAATACTCCAACCAAAATAGACCCAATAGAGTGGGACATCTCCATCAAAGAGGGAAGAAGATGAGTCAAAGGTGCAACGTCTAGCCTCCAAAGGCCTCCAAGTGGTTAGATCCACAATCAACTCCTTAAAGCAGGCAATGAAAACCTCGAAGATCTCCTCCAAGGTGGATTTGTAGCTCTCCAAGGGTGGACGGGCCTTAATAGATGCATAAAAAAAACATGGGCCATGTTGTCTCAAGAGCTAGGGCACTCTTCACCATAGGCACATATCAACATTGAACTCCCCAAATAAGAAAAAACRCTCAAGCAAAAGATGTGGGGCGTTCCTCCAACGAGTGGTCAAAATTGCGACAAWTTTTTTCCCATGGTAGATTTTAAAAACACCATAACTATTCCAATTTTTTCTTGACTTTTTATTATGACCACATTTTGGAAATYTCGTGGTCATTCATCATTTGGCATTGATCTGATAAAATTCTGGGCACTCTGCAAAAGATAACTGTTCTTGAAGCTAGGTCGTCCTCAAAATGTGCAATGCAACCCTACATCTAGGGTTTGAAACCTCGTATATCTTCTCCAAGATGAGATGTCCCATCAACAAGCATGATACAATGTGCAAAGTAACCTCCAAAGTTGACATCATCCTCAAATCAAGCAAGTGGATCCATGATACAAGGCCTCAACATGTGGAATGTGAATAACACTCAAGCATCTCCATGAAAAGAAGGGACTCCCCCCAACGATCATATGTGAGGTCTCCAATGTGCAACCTCCTCCTCAAATCATGCTAGCCACCTCCTCAGAAAAGCCCAAGAAGGTCAACACGTGCCAAATAGAAGCCCAATGGCTAAGTAATGAATCCTCCAAGGTGGATGTCCCATCAAACCATGTGACACGTGCCTCCAAATGTGTGAAAAGTTTGAGCGTTCTAAGATCTATGACGTGGCATGTCATGAGAGGTCTCGGTACATGAAGAATAGCCCCAAATTTCCTAGGGTGGTGTGACCAGTGCCTCGAGAGTTGTGAACTGCTTTGGGAATTGTAAAAATGCCAAATATCATGATGAAGCCAATGCAATGCCCAAAGTTCTAGGGCGCTCCAGCAAGGGAACTATACATCCTCATGTACAACCATCTAGTAAGGAGTGGAGACTTGAAAATCATATGATTAATCAATACATCCTCAAAACCTCTAGCACGCCATCATCCATGTCATCAACAATCCATGGAACTGAGTGAATGCCCCAACTATCCAAAGCTCTTTGTTATGAAAATCACAAGGGTAGTGAAGAAATTCACTAGTACAACCCCTATGCAAAACGAGGGGTAACAACATTTTCTTATTCATGTTTGTCATTGATTGTTTATCTTGTGATTGAACTAAATTGCAAATTTGGTTTTGTTTGTCCTTGATTGTTATCCCGTGATTGAACTAAAATGCAAGTTTTCCTAGTTCTGGTTTGGTCCTGGTTTGACCCTTGGTTGACTTCGGATTTGATAACTTTGACTAAAGCAGTTGACTAGATTACATTTGAGAACTCACAGCTCTATCAACATGGCATGGATATCATGAATGTTTAAAGAGGATAACAAGGGATTGGTGAAGAAGAATAGGACTGGGATGTGGTTGATCAAGTGGAGTTTAAAAGGAGATAATTAAATGGTGGGTAAATTGTGGGGCGGGGTTTGTGAATAGAGTGAAGAAATACTTGCAGTGGTTGTTTCCAGCTTCTATGCAAATCGAGGTCAGGGAATATTTTGTTGCTTTTGTTGTTGGAATTGATGATTGGCTTTCAACAGTGAGGTCTTCATCATAAAATTTTTGATTCAAAGCATGTGCCAAAGTGTGCAATGGAGTGTTGAAAGTGTTGCACCTATCAACAATGATGGACCTCACAAGATCTCCAAAATCATGACGAATAAATGAGAGGGAACCTCTTCTGAAATAATTTCCATGGTTTTCTCAACCATGGTATCCATGCCATTCTCAACATCTCTAAAGAAGGGTTTATTAGAGTCTTCTTGTCAAAGAAGCTCAAATTCAGGTAATGTGAACATGAGCAAGAAATCTATCTTGCTCCACCAGTCCTCTTCAATTAACACTCTTTTCACCATTCTTTACCTCTTTGAATCTAAATGTCTCCACTAAGCATAAAGATTACTAACCACCATAGTCATTAATGAGATTTAACCTAACAAGGTGATGCAACATGATGAAGTTTGAGGCATAGATGAAAAAATATCTGAAAAATCGGTGACATCGCAATTTTTTCCAATGCCAAACCTTAAACAAAAATTCGGCTGGAAAAAATTGGCACATCACGAATTTTTAAAAAAATTGGATAAAATGGGAAAACATCAAACGTCCAATTTTGAGCCTCTTAAATTGCTGATTTCTTTTTTACTCATTTGTGTTTCTAGCTGTTGGGGAATGAGAGGGAAGGCGTTTACAATCATCAACAATCAATCTTAGGAGGGCTAAACCATTGTCCTCATCGCCATTCCAAGACTTACCCTCCTTGTTTATATTGATTTTATCATCTAGTATCCTTTCTAAGTAATGGATTTGTTTCTCTGTCAATCTGTAGGCAGTTTTTGATGCCCCAGAAAGTGACAGTCCTGTAGCACTGGATTTGGGGAGTATGGGAAATGGTCCTGTTTGGGTTAATGGGAAGAGTTTAGGGAGGTACTGGCCATCCTACCTTGCACCCAAGACTAGTTGTGATGTTGTATGTGCTAATTGAGGAGCTTATAATTAAAATAAATTTGTAAGCAACTGCATAAACCTACACATTGTTGGTGAGTCCCTTAATCCTATCTTTTGATTGTTGAGTTTTGGTGTATCTTGGGAAGTGGTCCCCTTGTGGTTGTGTCTCTCTAACCACAAGAGGGAAATGATTAGACCCTTGTACTTTACCTTTATGTTGTAATTTCACTTTGACTTAGGAGATTTAAGTCAAAAGTGAAATTTTGTCACTTGAGACAAACGTGACTATTAATTCACTTTGTGGGTGAATTAAGGGACATGAGGCAAACTTACGAAACTTAACCAAAAGTGGGTTTCTAAGTGAGATACTTGTGAGAAGATCTCACCCATTGATTAGAGATGGCAAGCGATGATCTTGGCCATCAATCTCTAGGTTTGGCTAAGGATGGCTAAAGAAGGGTACAAGGGGCGAGAGAGGCATTCATTCTTGTTTTGTTCACTTGGAGAGTTTGGAGAGGAGCAAGGAGATGATAATGGAAGCATTGGATGGAGCTAGCTTGGGTGCCTTCATTCATGGAGGGCGCA